>JAUEKU010170965.1:0-11187 GCA_032274805.1 Gypsophila paniculata
GCAATGGAATTTTGCAACGGATAATCCGTTGCAAACGTGATTTTGCAACGGATTCTTGGTTTTTGCAACGGATTTTTACGTTGCAAAATCGCTGCTTTTTTGTAGTGATATGTGGCCATGGAGAGGGCATAGGGCCATAGATTAGGCGGGGCATGAGAGTGGGCTAGAAGAGTACGAATGGTATTGTTGATAGTGCAGAGTTTGCGTTCCGGCTTTTCCATTTTGACTCGAGGTATGAGGACAAGAAAAACGAAATTGGATACCGTGTTGACGAAAAAAGGTGTGGTACTGTTTGTTATCAAATTCTCGGCCGTTATCACATTGGAAACTTTTAATATTTAAATTGAATTGAGTGTGGATGAGAGAATGAAATTGAGAGAAAAGGGAAAAGACTTGTGATTTATTTTTAAGCGGAAAAGTCCAAATAAAATTGGTGAAATCGTCTAAGAATAAAAGGTAGTATCGATGGCCCAAATTACTGAGGACGGGGGAGGTCCATAGGTCACTATGGATAATATCAAACGGTAAAAGAGTAGTAGTATTAGAAGAGGAGAAATGGAGGCGAGTATGTTTGCCGAGTTCGCAAGCATGACAAAATTGAGAACTCGGAATTTTATTACATGATACCGAAGGACTAGAGCGAATAAGATTAAAAACTTGAGGGCCGGGATGACCAAGGCGAGAGTGCCAAGTACTGGAGGTCACGGCTGAGAGGGCGAGAGGGTCGTGAGGGGCGGCGGTTTTTAGGGTGGCAAGGGGGTAGAGATCACCGCTGCTACTGCATCTCATAAGAGGGGTTCCCGTCCGAAGGTCCTTCACAGAAAAACCAAAAGGGTCAAATTCCACAGATACACAATTATCAGAAGTAAATTTGCGAACAGACACGAGGTTTTTGACAAGGCCGGGAGCATGAAGGACATTATTAAGTTTTAAGGGGGGAAGAGGATGTTTTAAAGAGGTATGACCATGACCCAAAATTGGAAGTAGATTACCATTTCCGACGATGATATTGCGAGGAGTGCTCGAATTAAAGTAAGATGCGAGGGTACCTGAATCAGAAGTCATGTGAGCGGACGCACCCGTGTCCATGTACCAAGACTCGTCGGGATCTTGGAGGGAGATGGCCTGGAAGGCGGCAGACAGATCGGTGGGATAAGTTGCTGCACTCTGCGGTTGGCTGGTGGTCGAATAGTCAGGAGTGTGAGCCAAGAACGCGTGTTGAGGGCGGGGGCCGAGGATGCCGAGGGTCGAGCTAGGTGGCGGAGCCCACCCTTGGGTGGGATAAGGACAGGGCGACGGTTTCCATGTCTGAAGTTGTGGCCAAGGGGAGGGTGCGGTGGAGGCCGGTATCCATGCCCAGTGACATAATTTTTGATAGAGGTGACGCCAAAGGCGGGATGGAACGTTTTGTCGGGTTTGGCCATTGAAGGGATGCCGCGATGGGGAAGAAGAAGAGAAAAAATAAATAAATTAGGAAAGGCTCGATACCATAAAAGATGTTAATCCCTTGAGTTCTATTCATTGATCAACAAGGTTTAAATATACAATGAGAATGATGAAGACGATGCATCTAATAAATACAATACAAGTAACTAGGAGTATTAATTATGTACAAGTAACTAGGTTCTAAGAACACGAATATTTACATATTCTATTACGCCCCCGCAGTCGAAACGGGAGGAGAGCGGACGTTGAGACTGGATCGGAAGTCATCAAAGAGGGCTTTAGGGAGACCTTTCGTGAAAATGTCAGCGTACTGGTAGCGTGAGGGAACGTGGAGAACATGTACGTGACCAAGAGCAACCTTCTCACGGACAAAGTGAATGTCCATTTCGATGTGTTTCGTGCGTTGATGGTTGACTGGGTTGCCTGAAAGGTAGATTGCACTCACATTGTCACAATAAACTAGAGTGGCTTTGGAGGGAGGACAATGGAGTTCGAGAAGAAGATTACGGAGCCAACAAGTCTCGGCAACGGCATTAGCAACCCCACGATATTCGGCTTCGGCGCTTGAACGGGACATGGTTGGTTGCCTTTTAGAGGACCAGGAGACAATATTATCACCCAAATAAACACAATAGCCAGATGTAGAACGTCGGGTGTCAGGGCAGCCGCCCCAGTCAGCGTCGGAGTAGGCTATGAGAGAGCATGACTGGGATGGGCGTAGGGAGAGGCCGTGGGTAGTGGTGCCACGAAGATAGCGGAGTATTCGTTTCAGGGCAGCATAATGAGATTCACGGGGATCGTGCATATAAAGGCATATTTGCTGGACCGCGTAGGCAATGTCGGGTCGAGTAAAGGTGAGGTATTGAAGTGCACCGGCAAGGCTACGGTAAAGAGTTGGGTTGGCCACGGACGGACCACTTGTAGCACTAAGCTTGGCTTTTGTATCAACGGGGGTCTGAGATGGTTTACAAGTCGTCATGTTTGCACGAGCCAAGATGTCTTCGGTGTATTTTGATTGAGATAAGAATAGACCGTCCTTTTTGCGGGTAACTGAAATGCCCAAAAAGTAACTGAGGGGCCCCAAATCAGTCATAGAGAATTCGGAATTTAGGCGGGAGATGATGGATTGACGGAGGGACTCGGATGAGGAAACCAAGACGATGTCGTCCACGTACAGAAGTAAGAAGGCTGTGTGTTGGTTGGTGCGCAGCACGAAGAGAGAGTGATCCACCCGACTGTGAGTGAAACCAATAGAGCTGACAAACGAGGCGAAGCGTTGGTACCATGCCCGTGGTGCCTGTTTCAGACATAGAGAGACTTTTTCAACAGACAGACGTAGTCGGGATGTTGACGGTCACGGAAACCTGGAGGCTGGTGCATATAGACAGTTTCGGTCAGGTGTCCGTGAAGAAAAGCATTCTTCACATCAAGCTGGTGGATGGACCACGCGCGAGAGAGGGCAATGCTGAGGACGGTGCGGATGGTGGCGGGCTTGACAACAGGACTGAAAGTTTCTGCACAGTCGATGCCAACCTGTTGGGACCTGCCATTAACAACAAGACGAGCTTTCAATTGGGACCTACACTAATTTACCATGTCCCCTACCCCCCTTAGAACTTAATAATGTTCTTCATGCTCCCGGCCTTGTCAAAAACCTTGTGTCCGTTCGCAAATTCACTTCCGATAATTGTGTCTCTGTGGAATTTGACCCCTTCGGTTTTACGGTAAAGGACCTACGGACGGGAACCCGTCTTATGAGATGCAATAGCAGCGGTGACCTCTATCCTCTCTCCACCTCCAAATCTGTCACCTCCAAATCAGCCACACCCCAATCCTACCTTGCCCTCTCGGCTGTGACTCCCACAACATGGCATTCCCGCCTTGGCCACCCCGGCACTCACATTTTTAATATCTTACGTTCCACTCCCTCTATTTCTTGTAATAATTTGCCCAAATCACAATTATGCCATGCTTGTGAACTAGGTAAACACACTCGTCTCCCTTTCCTTCCTTCTAATTCTACTACGTATTTGCCCTTTGATATTGTTCACAGTGATCTATGGACCTCCCCCGTTCTAAGCAATTTGGGACATCGGTATTACCTTCTTTTTCTCGACGATCATACTAACTTTCTTTGGACCTATCCACTTAAAAACAAAACACAAGTCTTCCCTCTCTTCTCCCAATTTCACACACTTATTCAAACTCAATTCAATATGCACATTAAAAACTTTCAATGCGATAACGGTCGCGAATTTGACAACACTCTGTATCACACCTTCTTTCATCAACACGGAATACAATTCCGTTTCTCCTGCCCTCACACTTCTAGTCAAAATGGCAAAGCCGAACGTAAAATTCGCACCATAAACAACACCATCCGTACTCTCCTTGCTCATTCTCATACTCCACCAAACCTTTGGCCTTATGCACTTGCTATGGCCACTTATCTCCACAACATCACACCGAGTAAAGCCAACCAACTCGTCTCTCCCACTCAAAGTCTTTACCTCAAATTACCCTCGTACTCTCACCTTCGGGTCTTCGGTTGTCTTTGCTACCCTCACCATCCCTCTTCCTCCATAAATAAGCTAGAACCCCGCTCCTCCCCATGTGTCTTTCTTGGTTATCCCTCCGCTCACCGCGACTACTTGTGTCTCGACTTGGCTACTCGTAAGATCCTTATAAATCGGCACGTCACGTTCCACGAGTCCATTTTTCCCTTCCGAGACTACCCCTCCACTTCACCCTCCACGTATCATTTTCTAGATCCCCAACCATCCCCCTACCTCCAACATCTCTTACACAACAACCCACCTCCACCATCTCCCACTATCCCTCGTCATAAATCTCCTCACCTTGTCTATTCTCGTCGACCCCACACAGCTCCCCTCCAACAACCACAACTTTCCACCCCTCCACCTCTCCCTTCCACCCCGCACATCTCCCCCTCTGTCGCTTCCGCACCCTCTACTCCCCCACCTCAACCTCTCCCTTCCAACCCTCCTCGTCATACTAACCCACCATCACCGCCCTCCCCTGCCCCCTTACAAACTGACCAGCCCTCCACCCCTGACCACGCTACCCCATCCCCTCAAATGCAAACCCGTAGTAAACACGGCATATTCAAACCTCGCACCATACCTAGCCTTTGCTCCACCACAGACCTCTCCCCCGTTCCCCGCGACCCTATTCTCGCCCTCCGTGACCCTAATTGGAAACAGGCCATGACCGATGAATATAGTGCTCTTATTAAAAACGATACTTGGGTCCTGGTTCCTAAGCCGTCTGATGCGAATGTTATCCGTTGTATGTGGCTCTTTAAACATAAATTTAAATCTAACGGTGAGCTCGAACGGTACAAAGCCCGTCTTGTTGTTAATGGCAGGTCCCAACAGGTTGGCATCGACTGTGAAGAGACTTTCAGCCCTGTTGTCAAACCCGCCACCATCCGTACGGTCCTCAGCATCGCCCTCTCCCGTGCGTGGTCCATTCACCAGCTCGATGTAAAAAATGCATTTCTCCACGGTCACCTGTCTGAAACTGTTTATATGCATCAACCTCCAGGTTTCCGTGACCGCCTCCATCCCGACTACGTCTGTCTGCTGAAAAAGTCCCTCTATGGTCTCAAACAGGCCCCTCGGGCTTGGTACCAACGCTTTGCCTCCTTCGTCAGCACCATTGGTTTCGTTCACAGCCGGGTGGACCACTCTCTCTTCGTGCTCCGCAAATCACACCACACGGCTTACCTTCTACTGTACGTGGACGATATCGTCTTGGTTTCTTCTTCCGAGTCCCTCCGTCAATCCATCATTTCCAGCCTCAACTCGGAGTTTTCTATGACCGACTTGGGGCCCCTCAGCTATTTTCTGGGTATTTCTGTTACCCGCACCAAGGAGGGTCTCTTCCTCTCTCAATCCAAATAAACCGAGGATATCTTGGCTCGTGCGAAAATGACGTCCTGTAAACCATCTCAGACTCCAGTTGATACTAAGGCCAAGCTCAGTGATACCAGTGGTCCGCCTGTGGCCGACCCAACTCTTTACCGTAGCCTTGCCGGCGCGCTTCAATACCTTACCTTCATCCGTCCCGACATTGCCTACGCTGTCCAACAAATATGCCTTTATATGCACGACCCCCGGGAACCTCATTTTGCTGCCCTGAAACGTATATTGCGCTATCTTCGTGGCACGTCTACTCACGGTCTCTCCCTCCGCCCCTCCTCGTCTTGCTCTCTTATAGCCTACTCCGACGCTGATTGGGGTGGCTGCCCTGACACCCGCCGATCTACTTCTGGTTACTGTGTGTATTTGGGTGATAATATTGTCTCATGGTCCTCTAAAAGGCAACCGACCATGTCTCGTTCTAGCGCCGAATATAGAGGGGTTGCTAATACTGTTGCCGAGACTTGCTGGCTTCGTAATCTCCTACTCGAACTTCATTGTCCTCCGTCCAAAGCTACATTAGTCTATTGTGACAATGTAAGTGCTATCTATCTTTCCGGGAACCCCGTCAACCACCAACGCACAAAGCACATCGAAATGGACATCCATTTTGTCCACGAGAAGGTCGCTCTTGGCCACGTACATGTCCTCCACGTCCCTTCCCGCTACCAATACGCTGACATTTTCACGAAGGGTCTTCCTAAGGCTCTCTTCGACGACTTCCGATCCAGTCTCAACGTCCGCTCTCCCACCGTTTCGACTGCGGGGGCGTAATAGAATATGTAAATATTCTTGTTCATAGAACCTAGTTACTTGCACATACTTATTACTCCTAGTTACTTGTATTGTATTTATTAGATGCATTGTCTTTATCATTCTCATTGTATATTTAAACCATGTTGATCAATGAATAAGACTCAAGGGATTACAATCTTTTAATAACTACTTATTCAATATATTTTTATTGATTACAAGTCTTACTCTTACAATTTGAACATAAACGACGGTTTTCCATAGAAATTATTCCCATAGATAAAATTATCGAGTAAGTAGATAGAAAACTACTCTATCACAAATACCGTGCCAAATGAAAGCCGATTAATCTCACCCCACCACAAGGCCTCAATCTGACCCAGACATGATTGAACACGAGACAACCATGAGCAGCCCAGTAGCGAGGCCTATTAAAAACGAACGGAACGTATGTGCTGGATTTTGGGCCAGTCCTCACCGTGGATAGCTACACATCTTGTCTGGAGGTATATATGGCTTTTGATCTCCAGTTGTTCAAGGGATGTGAGCTTCCGCATGGATTCCGGTAACATTTTAAGGCCGGGGCAAGAATCGATGCACAGAGTTTCAAGAGTCGTTAAGCAGCCTATCCATTCCGGTATCACTTTCAAATGAACACAATGGCTTATGGTGAGGTGCTGCAGGACTTTCAGGTGCTGCATTCCCTTGGGCAGATTCTTCATCGTTTCCATTGAATCTATTTTCAAGATACGAAGACTCTCCTTAAGCAACCCCCATGGTTTATCTTCTTCAGAATCGTTTTTTTTGCTACCGTCTGGATCCTCCTTTGAGGTAGTGCTGTGCTCCGACTGTCCAGCCATGTGACTGCCCTGCCTGGAGCGATCCGTAAGTGTAAGGCTCTGCAAATCAATGCTGTGTTCTGACTCTGATTTGAGATTGAGATAATAAATATTATCTATTTCCAGCTCCTTTAATTTGAGTTTCCTGTCCGGACTCAAATTGAATATGAATAAGTTCGGGTTCAACTCCGTCAAAAACAGTTTCTCCACTTTCGGGCAGATAGGAAATGATGCCAACATAGGGCAACTCTGGATATTCAGGTGATAAAGGCGCAGAAATTTCATGCTCCTCTTGGAACTGTCAGTTAGACTATTGTCCGGCGAATCAATCCTTCCCCACCAATTTTTAAACTTGGGCAGCCTTGAAATGTTCAAATATTCAAGCACGCGGAATAATACGAGATCATTTGACCCTGGTGAAACATTAGTGTTTGCATCTTCTATGCACTCCAAGTTTTCCAAATCATCAAGTATGAGTGATTTCAGATGTTCTAGTTTACTGATAAACGGAAGATCGATCAAACCTTTGCAAGATCTAAGTTCAAGCTTAACTAACTTTTTGATAGACTCTGTCCAATTAGGTGCCGGGCCAAGGAAGCCCTTCAGAGTAAACCCTTTCAGTTCTTGACGTGGTTGGAGCTTCTGCAGCACAGCTTGTTGCTTGTTCGCATCACCACTTCCTTGGAAATTTATACAGACCGCCTTCAGATGAATCATTCCCTCCAAAAATCCTCCTTCGTCTTCATTTCCTCCAGACATTGTATAATCTGCACGAATCAAAATCTCAATGCAACCCTTAAGCTTAGTTAGAAGTTTTAGGTCTCCCAACTTGCCACTCGAATCTCCGCCACCTACTACAAATAGAGTTAGACTACTAAGGCATTCCATATTATTCATATTTGAAGGCATACAGGTCAGATTCTGGCAACCAGTAATATCCAGTCGCCTAAGAAGCACCAATTTGCTCAAGTTACTCGGCAGCTCTTTCAAACTGAAGCAATCTCTGAGGTCAAGAGTCTCCAAATTGCACAGTTTTGTTATTGAATCGGGGAGCCCGAGGAAATTGCTCCTAGAGAGATCAAGATATCTCAGATGAATTAGTGTTCCGATAGATTCCGGTAAACTATTGTCATCAAGATTGTGCAAACTTAACGCCCTCAGCGACATACAATTTTCAACCAGCGTAGCCACAGGGACGTGGCCACAGAAATCAGATTGCAGATAGGTTCGAATATACATTTTACCAAAAGAAGCGTCACCATCCTCTTTTCTATCATGAAAAACATGCTGGATTTTTGGTGATATGCTTGCCAAGCTTTCCACAACACATATGTTCTCCCCTGCTACCCGTTGAGCAAGATCATACATCAAGTCATGGATTCTACACGACACAACATCGCCGTACTCATCACTTTTTACATCTTGAAAGAAACATCTCTCAAATAACATCTTAAAGTATCCCTCAGCGATATCTTCTATAGATACAGATGGATCGAGTGAAGGTTCAACGTAACCTTGTGCCATCCAAAGGCTAATCAGTAATTTATTAGTAATTATGTATTCCTTGGGGAATAAGGCACACAGAGCAAAGCAACATTTCAACGGCGACTCAAGATCATCATAACTTAGTTTCAAGATAGACAAAATCTCATTGGAACCATAGATGCTAGGATCGAAATTAGTCGAAAGAGCAAGCCACTTGTGCATATCTTGACAATAAAGAACAGAACCTACTACCTTCAATGCCAGAGGAACATTACAACATTTTGCAGTAATTTTCCTTCCAATCTCAACCAGCTGCGACTCGGGTTCCTGTCCTCTATCAAACGCTGTCGTTTGAAGCAGACGCCACGAATCCTCTTCCGAAAGACCCTTCAATTCATAAACACGATGTGCCATCAAATTGGCGGTGGTTTTAGAGCGGGTGGTACTGAGAATGCAGCTCCCATACTCCAATTCCATCGACAGTTCTTTGATTTTATTCAGCTCCGCCTCATTCTCAGACCATACATCATCAAGAACAACAAGAGTTGTCTCTTCAGGCCTCTGCTTGCTTGACTCCTCAATCTTAGCACAGATATCGTCAAAGTTACAATCTAGCCCAACGAAAACCCAGATCCTCAAGGGGAAAAAGGAAACAACCTTTGGATCATTGAAAGCAAGTTGTGCAACCGTGGTTTTCCCCAAACCCCCAACACCCACAACAGACACGAAACGAGTATCCTTTACACCACGGTTCTCCTCAGAGGTGAACATCAAATCCGAAATACTTATCACATCTGACTCCCTACCTATAACACCTGGAGCATACAGCTGAGGAAACGTCTCCTCACTTCTACTACCACTTATCTTCCTGTCACCAGCATTCGGAAGCTCAAGTTTTTTAAGGTCAGCAGAAACATCCTCCCACTTCTTACGAACCCGTCTTACCTCTCGAGGCGTGTCAGAGTGTTTGGGCGGGGACAATAACTTGGACCTGGACTTGCTCCTAGAAAAAAATTTGCTGAATTTCTCAGATGTCTTGGCATGCCCCTGTTTACCAAATGATATCAACGCATCAAGCATGTTCTCAGCCTCGTAAATAACCTCGGTAAGGCGTCTGAAACAATCTCGGCCTTCCAAGGTCAATGCCTCCTCACTGGTGTCTTTCTCATCCAGAAACTTTTGGATGGCGGTGATGGCTGTCTCAACTTCTTTGACTTCAGTTTCATAGCCCAAAAAGCCGCGTTCTCGGGCTTTCTTCGCGCTCCTCCGCAGACTGCTCAGCGCCACCCGCGTTCCGCTTACTTCACTGCCCATTGAGTTGGTTGCAATTGTTTTGTTTTGGTTTCGAAGTTTTGATCAGAAAATCAGAGTTTGGAGTTCACAATAGGATGGCTCTGCTTCTCAAATCTGTTTGTTTTTTTTGGGAAGTCAACGCTTAGTAACTTCTGATCTACTCCCTCCAACTTTTGAATATATTTTTTTGTTTGGGATGCTATGGGTACTTCCGTTGTGCCTTCTCTTTTAGATTCTCTCAATTGTCTCTCATATCGGACTATTATATTGTTATTTTTTTGGCACAAAAATCAAACAAAGAAAAACATTACTCCGTATATTATATTATAATGAATTGTGGGAGGAGAAGTAGAAAAGAGAAGTTAGATAGCATGACTCTTTTTTTTTAATTGGAACTTTTGATATTTTGGAATTAAATGATTTTAAAAAATATGTATAAATAATTGCAAACATACAAGTAATAAAATATTTACATTTATTGTCAGAAGCATTTTTTGTAATTAAAATAAACAGGAATATAAAATAATACACAAATAAAAGACGGGTTAAGTAGTTAGAATAAAATAAAAACATAATAAATAGAGAAAAATAAAGGACTTGTCTTGTATGAACAAGTAGCATTACTTGACCTATTTAATTATTAACACGAAAATGCCAGTCTTCAAACAGACTTATTGAAATAATATGTGACAGATTGGCATAAAAGGAAGGCCTACAATGTGATCACTTTAAGTCTTTTAAGAATCACTACCACCACTTTAACGCTTATTGTGACAATTTTTAGAGTTTTTAAAGTAGTCACAATAAATATTAAAGTGATAACAACTACGTTAAAGTGATTCCTTTTACTCACAAACATACTCTCGTACAAGTGTAGCGGTCTTATTTAAACATTTGTGATATTATAAATACAAATTTTAATGGTATTTTAAATAAAATGTAAATGTGATTTTACACCAAAATTTATCATATTTTAATATTGAAAGCAACCCAACCGCAAATTTAAAGAAGCAAGTGGTTATATGGCGTTTAAAAAAAAGTTAAATAGTGTTTTAGGCGAGTAAAACACTTATTAAGTCGTATGGTGTCCTCGTAGGCTCGGATTTTTCGAATCAAAAAACGCCACGTCGGGTCACGTTCTACAATTTTTTTAAAAAAGATTAAAAATCGTTGAAAACACCATGCGGTGTGGCGTTTTATATTAAAATAAATAAATAAAAGAAGTATAAAACGCCATGCGGGGAGGCGTTTTATGTTGAAAACGCCATGAGGATGATGTTTTATGGCACTCAATTTTTTTTTTTTTAAAATTATAGCCTTACAAACCCCAGACGACGTTTTTAATGATTTTCAAAGGGAAAATTGTAAAACACACCCTTACAAATACCATTCTTTGTGAAACACCCACTTTTATTTTTTTTGTTCAA
>JAUEKU010170976.1:0-11184 GCA_032274805.1 Gypsophila paniculata
TGAGTGACTCAGTTTTACAAATACCCAAGCCACCTAAATACAAAGGACGACAAACTTTATCCCATCCTATTAAATTCGGACCGTTACTATCGGAATTCTTATTCCACAAAAATTTTCTATTGATTTTATCTAACTTTTTATGAATTGAAGAAGGAACTAAGAAATTTTGCATTTGAAAATTAGCTTTAGGAGTGAGATTAGCTTTGATAAGAACTAGTCTACCAGCTTGAGAAACTGAGTTAGCTTTCCATTTACATAATTGCTTACAAGTTTTATCAACGATATCAATGAAAGTATTTTTTGTCACCCTACTATCAATAATGGGACAACCTAAATATTTTCCAAGATACGGTGCTTCGTTCATGCCAAGAATGCCGCGGAAAACATCTCGAGAAGAGCGATGAATGTTTTTTGTGCATTGAAACGCTGACTTTTCAAAATTGACATGTTGACCAGACATTTGACAAAATTTATCCAAAATATTTCTAATATTCTTACAACCAGACGAGGTAGCTTTGGCAAAAATAATAGTATCATCGGCAAACGTTAAAAAAGGTATCTTAGAAATTCCCGTGCCAATTTTAATGCCAATATCACTTTTGTTATCATCACTCCTAGTTTGGAGAGTACGAGCTAACATTTCTGCACATATTATAAAGATATAAGGAGATAGAGGATCACCTTGTCTAATACCCCTACTTGGGTAAAAGATATCTCCCGGAGCTCCATTAATAAGGACAGAATAAGAAACGGTTTTAACACATTCCATAATCCAATTAATCCAAATATGATTAAAGCCCAATTGAGTGAAAATTTCCTCAATATAATTCCATTCAAGCCTATCATAAGCTTTCTCCATGTCAAGTTTAATTGCAATCCAGCCACCTTTACCACATTTACGTTTGAAAGAATTAAAAACTTCATGTGCCACAAGAATGTTATCTTGAATAAATCGATCAGGGGTAAAGGCGCCTTGGAAGGGATGAATCGATCAGAGAAAATATAGGATGAAGAAAAGAGACTGAAAAAGTTGGAAGTAAGCAGATCTGAAAAGCCAAAGATTTCAGAGAAAGACATACCCAAACAGAAAAAAGGACATACTCACTCTGAAAAGAGCAAGAAAGCTTCTCAAAAGAACCCAAAATCTTTCCAAACCAAGAGAGTGGCAGGTTGAGCATTTGGAAGGACGCCAAAACGGAGCCGGAAAAACTCGTCATCCTCGACCATTCAAAACGGAGAGGAACGGATGTTGATTCCAAATGAACAAAAACATCAATTGGGATATCATTTTCTTTAACAGAATGAATAACATCATTACTTAAGAAATTACAGGGGTTATTGACATTATGGATACTAAGAATCAATTTAGAAATTAACTTGGGATTTCTAAGAAGAGATCTCCAGTAGATGGCTGTAGGAGTTGAATGTAGATGAAGAAGTAATCCTTTTGGTTTTTTCTTTTTCAATTTGCGGCTGTTAATTGCTTTTGGATTAGGGTTTTTCACCCCTTTCTCTCTCATACTTTCTCTAGAGAACAATCTTATGAACTCCGACATCTTTGATTTGGTGAAAAAAAAAATCGCTTTCGGAACTCATTACAGGGAGTTATGATCCGTCAAAGTTATTTGACGGGATAAACTTTGACTGACTACAACTCCCACATACGAGTTCAGAAAGCGAAAAATCTTCTCCTAATCGAAGATCTCGACAAGACGATTAATTTGAAAAAAAAATAGGACATTCGGAACTTATATCTAAGAATTATAAGCGGTCAAAATTTTTTAAAGGAAAATTAGGGATATATGATGGAATTTTAAAAAATTGAGAAATATTCCTTACCTAAGTCGATCTAATATAATTCGATATACTTTAAAGACACGATATTTTTTAAAAATCTCTTAGCCTAATATAAATCTAATTAAGATAATTAAAAACATACAAAATAATACTCCCTCGATCCCTCCTAACCAAGTAGTGGATTGTGTGGATAAGATTGGTGAAAAAATAAAAGATAAAAACATAAAGTGATTGTGTGGATAAAATTGATAAAAAATTAACAAAAATTATTAGTATTTCCTTAAATGAAAAGAAAGGATTTGAAGAGAGTATTCAATAAATACAAAATACTCCGTATATCATAGATTTTCATGGATGAACTCAACAAATCTCAATCGTAAAATACAATTTAAACTAAAATTGGGCAGGGGCCGCGCGAACGCAGGCCCCCACGGTAAGAAATTATGACGTACGAGCTCCCACATTGGGGAGACGTTAGGCAGGCGCCCCTCCTTTATGTGCAATGGAGGTCACCAACCCAGGCCATGAGTCTTCTTGATCACTCATTGACCCCGTCCAGGTAAGTGCTTTTTACGTCGTCCATACCTCTTTATTTATACTATCTCACTTCTCTTTCTTAGCTCATCTGGTCGATGTGGGACTCTACTAAGTTTTTGTTTTGGTTTCTTACATTCTCTACTACTCCGTACTATTGTATGGCCAAAGTTGTATTATTGATTTTAGTAAGATTTTCACCATTTTCATCCATGTTCACGCATTTATTAGAGGTAAATCTGTAATATTGACTACTTAAAACGAAATATATAGGATGCTAAATATTGAGAATTATCATCTAGTTAGTGTACGTTAATCTTATTTTATGGGCAACTGTTAAATACGCATATTTTCAAAATAATAATTTCATTTTCAAATAAAAGTTTATGATGAGTAAAGGATCGAGTCGATTGTTACATAGAATAATTTTGTTTTAATTTTTTTTGTAATATTTAGAAAAAAATTATGTCTCGTTGTCTTTTTATATAATAATGTCAAAATTAAATTCAGCGGGATGTTACAACAATTGTGCTATACTCATTGATTGTGGCCATGTGGGTGAATTCAAATATCTAAGATTTATCTAGTACTCGGTATACATGATACTTCGTATGATCAACTTGAATTTGGTGAAAACGCACCCCATTTAACCCAACCATAATAACGAAGGGACCACTCAATCTTCATATTCATCTCATGAGTTTTTTGTCAAAATTCGACATCATTAGAAAGTGGAAAGCGAGGACTACTTACGCTGTTTCCATGGTTTCTTATAGTTTGCAAGTGTGTTTTTGTATTGTTTTATTCGTCTCATGAGTATTTGTCAAACTTGGACATTGTTAAGAAGTGGAAGCAAGGTCTTAGTGTTATTTCCATGCTTCTCTGCCGTCCTTAGTTGTGTTTTCGTGTCGTGTCATTGTATAGTTTGTTTTCGTCTTTCGTCAGCGTGTTACGTGTTGTTTGTGACGACTGTTCTATCCCTTATTGGACCTAGCTAGGTGCCCTATTGAAAGAAAGAGTGATACAAGATGTGAAACTTGGGTGTGGAGATGCGTGAAATCTTTCAAAATTTTATACCACATCGTTTGTAAAACAATGATTGACAATTTTTTATGTTCAGTTAAAGTTCGTTCGGTGAAAAAAATTTTGACCATTCGTAGTCACGAGTTTATATAAGTCAAGTTTATATAAATCAGTTTAAAAAAAGAGGTACTATGGACGAAATTGCAAATTTCAGGAGTACCGTGGAAATTATTCATTTTTTATTTTTCTGAATTGAAATTCAAAAATTTGTCATACTTCACAAATTTTCTCAAAATAATTCTATCTTTCAATATTTTATAAATAATCTCACTCTTTATATATATTTTATTAAAACGAATCACTCCCTCCAACCCACAATATTTGTCTCATTTCACTTTTTGAAAATCAAAATTTTGAAACTTTGACCAAAATTATTTTAAAAATTAAATTAATTATATCATCATAATAAAAATTTTTCATTTGTTAATAAAATATGTTTCATAAAATCACATTTTTAACAATAAAAATTCATGAACAGAAAAAAATACCGAGTGATTAAATTAAAATGATGTGAACAATTCCGGAGTGATGGATAAATAAAAATGAAACTTACAAAAATTAACTTAATCAATTATTATTACAAAGTCAAATTAATAAATTACAAAATTTAGATTTCAAGAGTAGAAAGCTAAGAGACAATAAACTACTATACATGAATATTTCGGAAATTTTGGTACTTAGGTTGGTCAGGGGCTGCGCGAACGCAAGCCCCCGTTGTAACAAATTATGACGTACGAGCTCCCACATTGGGGAGACGTTAGGCAGGCACCCCTCCAACGTGCAATGGAGGTCACCAACCCAGGCCATGAGTCTTCTTGATCACTCATCGACCCCGTCCAGGTAAGTACTTTTCCCGTTCTCCACAGCAATTTATTTATACTGCTTTCCCCGTCTTTGTCTATTATCCTGGCCGATGTGGGACGGGTAATTTCGCACGTATCAAATCACAACTAAAAGCCATTTTTTAACTATCTAGTGGTGAGGTTTTAACAATAGATAAAATCTGAAAAATAATTTCACCTTGTAAAATCTAATTAATTCAACACCAAAATTACAAATGATTATCATCCAACTAATGAAATTATATATTTTACAACATTTTGTAGGCTATATTAATTACACTTCGACTCCATATTGCATAGTTGTTGGGATATTTTGATATTCCTAATATACAACTCGTTGGATGCCATGCTTTGGTATGTTTACCCGTGTTTCAGGTTGAATTAAACACTTTCGTTAGTTTAGGTGATGTGGCGTTAATTAATTGTATTATTAATCCTAATTTGAAAATCGTTTGGAATAATCAATTTTATAAAAACAAAAAAGAATAGATTTTTTAACTTTTCTCATGGTACCCATAAGGTTGTAATAATTTTTTCACGATACCCTCTTTTACCAATTTATTTCCCCTAGTACGTCTACATCACATGGGTACCAAAAAAGAAATTGTTAGAAGAGAGATATCATGTGAAAATTATTACAACCTCAGGGTATCATGAAAAAGTTACAAAATAATTTTTTTTTGTTTTTACAAAATTGATTATTTCAAACTAATTTTCATATTAGTATTAATAATATAATTAATTAACGCCACGTCAACCTAAACTAATGGAAAATTAACGTCCGTTAGAAGGAAGAGTACCATGGGAAGAAAAGTGAAACCTCAAGGATACCATAAACACACATTCTTAAAAGGAGGATACCATGGAAAAAGTGGCAAACCTCGGGGTACCATGAGAAATTTCCCATAAAATAAATATGCAAGCTAAATAATTAGAATAACATTGTACTCCGTATATGTTTAGTTATAAAAATTTAATGTTATTAGGAGATAAAAATTTTGATGTCTAATATTACTTATGAATATTTTTAGTGTTATTAGGAATTAAAATTATAATGTTGAAAGAGTTCTAATACAATTAGAGAACCTATATAATATATCATGTGTCTATATATACTCATACCTCATTCAAAATTGATTGTATATCATATGCCTATATTTACGTAGGTTTTTTGTCAAAATTATAAACTACAGCTTAGTTACAGTAAACATATCATATGATACATAACACAACTAAGTATATAACATAATTTACTAAAATTGCGATCTTGTTTTTGTTATATTTTTGAAATATTATTAATACAATTATATTTGTTACATAAAAATCTTTTATAAATTTTCATAGAGGATTTTATATCAATATAATAAATATTTATATCTTTAACCTATTAAAATGGAGATAAAAACATCCAAATATATTTAAAGTCAAATAAATGACGTTAATATAGATGTCATTTTTCAACTAATATTTTTTTTTAATCATATATATGCATTTTTAATATTATTATCTTAAAATAATATTTAGAATATCATTTTTAAAATCCATACATCGCATGGACTTTCTTACTAGTATATAAGATATCTATCATCTTCTCTTTTTTTTTTTTGTTTTTTTTTTTTGTCGACGATAAATAAGATAAGATATATATGCATCATCACATTTATTATTTAGAAACAAAAATTGATGAGGGACCAACCTATAGAGGAACAAACAATTATTGGAAATTAGAACTACTTATTGGCATATCAATTTGGACTCGGCCAACCCTCAAACACAAACTTATCCGGTAGAATAAGGCTCTATTTTTTAAGACTTACTAGTGTTGAATTGAACTTATTTAATTGAAGTAAACTAAAGTAAGAACAAAAGTTTTTTGGAAAGAGGTAAACTAAACTGAAATTAAATTTAAAAGAACATGACCAAAAATCATTTCAATTGAAAACTAGGTAATAAGTAGAATAAATAAAACTCACGAGTACCTAGATCAACCGATAAGTAATAATGTTGTTAGGATCAACCGATAAGCAATTATTTCAATCGTATTATGATCCTGCTTCTAAATTTTTTTAAATAAGTAGGGTAGTAAGATTCCACAACCATGAATAGGATCGCAGGATCAAGATCTATCAAGTTTTTTGGGATCGTAAAATCGTTGAATCAAATCGCGATTTTGACAGTCATGTCGAGAAGGGGTTGTTCTAACTTAATCAGGAGTTTTGAGTTCGAGCCATGAAAATGCAATAGTGTCAAAACTTAATAGATATTTACACAACAAATAGAGTAAGAAAAAAGTAAGATTTAACCACATAAATTTGATAGGAGTTAGCCATACGAGGAGTGAAGATCCTCTCCATTTCCTTCTCTCCCTTTCCCCTCTCCATTACTTATTAATGGCCTAGATTCAATCTCAAATAATCGTGTGATTATCATTTTACATCGTAAATAGTGAAATATATTATTTTAAAATGTAGTTGTGAGAGGAAATGTACTCTCCATTTCTTTTAGGAAATGAAGAGGATCCAAATTGATTGTTAGGACACACTTGGTGATACACATCCGAAAAGTACTATGCCCAATATTAATATTTTTAGCATTTTAATAATATTTTTGAACTTTTTGTAAAATCTTGAAAGTATAGCTCAAAAAACTACTCTAATAATTAAGCTCATGAATTTTACAATATTGCTAAAAAAATGATTCTGTTAACTGGTTGTATGGTTTTCTTATTGTACACACTTATAACGGTACACATATCATCTAAAAGTATAAAAATATAATATTCTTATAAAGACAAATCGACTAAACCTAAATTTATCACGTCATCGTATGCTCTCGCTCGTAAAAAAAAAAAAAAAAAAAAAATGTTAATATACGACTATACGAGTAATGACATGGAAGAAATGAATGCGACATTCGCGCGCAACTTCAAACACAACCTTCCTAACAAACACACCACCACCCTCTTCTCTTTCATTTTTTTTTGCTCATTCTCCTAAATTTTCTTCATTATCTCCTTTACATTTTTCCCCTAATTTTTTCATCTTCCTTTTTTTTTCTATTTCGTCTCGGTTTTCTCTTCCATTATTGCATTCATTGTAAATGTAAATTATCACTCCGTTTTTTTCTTATGTTAAATGGATCTTTTTGACAACAAATTAAATTAATATATCTTTAAAGCTTTTGGCTGCGATGGTTCTCTCATAAATTACGTATGATATTATCTATTCGTTTCACGTTCGAATAAGTTATATGGGCTTAAAAAAAATGTAACGATCATCCTTTAATTTTTCTTTACATAAATTTTTAAGCAATTTTGTTATTCATCAGATATAATGTTGTTACTTATGCCATTTAATTTAATTAGACATAAAATCTAATAAAAAACCACTGTGCAATGCAGGAGGCTCAAATTCGGCCAATATTAACGCGAATATAAGTCAGGTCGAGTCAGGCCGTTTCTCAAATTGAATAGCCACAATTAACGACATACAAGGTCACCATTACTCCAGGTTCTCGACATATCACAGAATATCCTAACAGTAAGTGAAGAATGTTCTGCTGTGGAGATACAGAAGAGGTAAACGTGCCGCCTCCTAATCAGTACACTGCCCCTCCTCGCGGTCCTCCTCCAGGTTCATTCATTTACTAACTTGTCGTCATTTTACTCCCTCTGTTTCCGTCATTTATTTACATTTCTATGCTAGGAATCAAAGTATAACAGATTCGAAAGATAAACAGTAAGTACATTGTATGATTATAGGGGTAGGATCATTGTTGACTGTCGTTTTTAAATGGATTGTTGGGTGCATATTGTAGGTGGGGATAGAGGCGAGCCGAGAGCGTCAAATGCAGTCAGAAGCGGAGCTCCAGCGAAGGCCTTACCAATAGAAATACCGGCTTTGACGTTGGATGAGCTAAATAAAGCGACTAACAATTTCAGTGAGAAGTCGTTAGTTGGGGAAGGCTCTTATGGCCGTGTTTTCCACGCAAAGTTAAGCGATGGCCAGGACTCTGCTGTGAAGAAATTGGACATGAGCTGTGCGCAGGATTCAGACGACGATTTTGCAGCTCAGGTATGGTAGAAGTAGGACTCCTTTATTGCATTAAATTGCTTGTATTTTCTGATTACTGATTAGAGTTTTCGTTTCTGTTTTTGGTGTTTGTAGTTGTCGATAGTATCGAGAATGAAGCACGAGCATTTCACGGAGCTGATGGGTTATTGTTTGGAGCAAGATAACAGAATACTGGTTTATCAGTTTGCGACTATGGGTTCGTTACATGATGTATTACATGGTATTTTACACTACTTAAAACTCGGCGCCTATTTTCTACGACTTGATCTTGCTGAACGTATATTGTTATGATTCTGTGTCAACACCAATCTAAAATATGCCTGATTTTCAGATACACTGCCTAACGTTTTTCGTTGACGTCTGTTTTTGGTATCTTTCAATGAAAAAAAAGTAATGTAAGTAGCAGAAAGGAACAAAGAATTCGGTAGTGTGATTGATAAATTGGGTATATTTTGTGCATTGTCGCACCCAGAACTCGTAAACTTATTTAAATTTTGAGCATAAGCCAAGTCCAGACCTTCTGTGATAGTAGTAATGCTATATTAGTCGGTTTTGTGGCGTTTTTATTTTGTTAATCAAATCTGAATGGTCCCTGAACAGGAAGGAAAGGAGTGCAGGGGGCGGAGCCAGGACCCATACTAACGTGGCTTCAGAGAGTTAAAATTGCGTATGGTGCCGCGAAAGGTCTTGAGTTCCTACACGAGAAGGTGCAGCCACCTGTAGTTCACCGTGATGTGAGATCCAGCAATGTCCTTTTGTTTGATGATTTCTTGTCCAAAATTGCGGACTTCAACTTGACTAATGCATCTTCAGAGACAGCAGCTCGGTTGCACTCGACCAGAGTCCTTGGAACATTCGGTTACCATGCCCCTGAGTATGCCCTCCTCGTCTTCCATCCCTCATTTTATCATTTAAACATCCGCAAGATAATACCCTGTATGGTACGTGTTATGTTGACGATTGCAGTACCACCTAGACAAGGGCCTAAGAGTAGTACAGATGGTGTATCGTGCTCCTCCCTCCTTTCATCTTAGAGCAGTTATACACTGTATGTTTTACGAGCGACTCACACATTTTGTCTGCGGTTTCTGTAACAGGTACGCCATGACGGGGCAAATTACTCAGAAAAGTGATGTCTACAGTTTTGGCGTAGTTCTGCTAGAGCTTTTAACCGGCAGAAAGCCAGTAGATCATACAATGCCGAAAGGGCAACAAAGTCTCGTCACTTGGGTATTCCTTTCTTGTCACCATTGTCGTTCAATCATCTTTCGTGATCACTTCCATACATTGACTTCATTAACAACGCTGTTTACTTATTTCACAGGCGACTCCTAGACTGAGTGAAGACAAAGTAAAGCAATGTGTTGATCCCAAGCTCGACGAAAACTATCCCCCAAAGGCGGTTGCTAAGGTTCTCCTCATCCCAAAATTTCATCTCATTGCATAAAAACATTCTTCAAGTCTTTACTCTATTTTAGTCTGAGACAAACATGAGAAATTTTTGTTTTGTGATCACAAACGTAATGCTGGTCAAGACATCTGATTTGGTTGGAGCAAAAGCTATGACTTACTTCATACGAGTCAGATTTCGGGCTCTTCAGTGCTTTTGAGTGTTGGACTGGACTGAGTTGTGAGTTTTAGTTGATGTCGTTGGCCTGAAAGCAAGTGTTTGAGGTGCCGTGTCGTGTCGTGTCGTGCCATGTTGTGTTGTATCGGAAGGGTCGACATGCAAAAATGACTAATGAGTCTTTGGTATTCAGATGGCAGCTGTAGCAGCATTATGTGTACAGTACGAGGCAGACTTCAGGCCGAACATGACAATTGTGGTGAAGGCGCTCCAGCCGCTTCTGAACGCTAAACCACCAGGACCCGATCCACAGTCACAGACATGATCATTTCGTGATCCTTTTCCCACCTTTGTAACTCCTTACGCAAAGCGTCTAAAGAGTCGGTACAGCCATGTCTGTAGCATTTTGTTCACCCTGATTTAGAGGCACCCTTTCTTCGACTCGACCCTTTCTGTATAATTTTTGTTAATTCGAAACACACAGGAGTAAGCTTTTAAAGAACACAGTACAGGAACATGTTGTAATCCAAGATTGGAATGCCACAATATTATACAGCTCAATTAATCAACATCAAACTCAGACGGTATTGCAGAAATGTCAGTTGGTATTCAGTAACACGATCTCACATTAATTTAGCGTGAAACAACGTAAATATTAATAAAAAAAAAACTTATTTGAAACTAAAACAAGTAATGACCTTTTGACTTGATAGATCTCAGGATAATTTTATTGTAAAAGTGTCTCGTATAAGAATATGGGTTGATCGATTAACTTCCCAACTAATGCGCTACTTAAAAGTTTCTTTCAAAGTAAGTGGTTGTGAATTTGTAATGCACTTTTTGAGTTTTTTCTCGTAAGGTAAGTGCTAGGGCGCCACCAAGTGGTATCGAGATCCGTTATCACCCTAATTAAATAATAAAAAATAAAAAAAACTTCTTTACATTTTTACGCCAAAAGTTTAAGGTCAAAATTGGAAGATAAAATATACGAGTATTAAATTTGGGAGATTTAAGTGTTGATTTTTTATTATTTAACTAGTATCAACCCCGTGAAAAATCACGAGTTTGCTTTTAACTCTGTGAATGTCAAATTATATGAAAGCCCGTATTTTACTCTATTTAATTCATTAGATTTGCAATATCAATTATTTTAAAATAACTAATTTAATAATTCTTCTACATTTGTTATAAATCATGATAAAACGGTCTATTCGAAAATTTGTTGTTTTTCAAACAATATTGTAAATATTTTAGGTGATATTCTTTTCGAACTTTTAAAGTTATAATG
>JAUEKU010171016.1:0-11182 GCA_032274805.1 Gypsophila paniculata
ATCGCTCCAGTCCTTCGAGCCTTAATAAGAAAAGAAGTATGTGAGAAAATAGCAATGGCATCATTATCGCGGCAAAATTGCGGGACAGAAAGGAGATTGCGAGATATTCGAGGTACGCACAAGACATTAGTAAACAAAAGAGAAGTAGTAGAGTTAGAGCAAGGGATGATAAATGAACGTATATGAGTGATGGGAAGGGAGGTGCCATCACCGATTATAAGATCATCCGGACCATCATAGGAGTTGTGGATGGCGAGAGTGTTGAGGTCGTGGGTAATGTTATGCGACGCGCCGGTATCGAGAAGGCATGAGGAAGAAGAAGGCAGGGCATTGTGAGTGACCGTGTGAGCATGAGGACGGGGCTGTGGTTGTTGGCGAGTCGGGAAGACAACCATAGGGTAGTCGGCTTTGAGCCGACGACACTCAGAAGCAACTTGACCTCGGATGTCACAGTAGTGACAACGTCCTTTGTAGGGAGCCATTTTGTGCTCATAAGGGGAGGGTCGGGAAGCGTACGGGGAGGAACGTGGAGTGTAGGAGACACGAGAATTCGATCGATTTTGAGCAGCGTGAGCCGTTGGTTGAAACGTAACAGCTAGTTTGTTTTGGTTGACAATGAGTTCGTGTTGTATTAACTTTTCATGAAGGTCTTTAAAGGAGATAGGGGTATCTCGAGCTCGGACTGCGTCTATGACAGAGCCATAGAGTTTATATTCAAGACCGTCTAGGACAACGTTGGTGATGTCCTCAATATCCATTGGGCGATCGAGTTATGCAATGTCGTCAGTACAAGACTTGACGGCTTGCATAAATTCGTTGATGGAACCATCACCCTGTTTTAGAGATTGGAAACGGGCTTTAAGTTGGAGTTTGCGCCCTCGAGATTTGTTGGCAAAGGTTCGGGAGAGAATCGTCCACGCTTCGTGGGACGTAGTAGCATGAACGATAAGTTGGGCAACAGTCGGGGAAAGAGTGCCAATCAAGGCACCAAGAATGAGTTGATCTTGACGGTGCCACGTGATGTATGTCGGGTTCGGGTTTGTGGCGGCTTTGGTGGTTTCGGTGGCATCAATTGTAATGGTTTGAGGAGGAGGAGATAGTGTACCATCAAGATATGGAAATAATCGGTGACCATTCATGATGGCTCGGATCTGAAAACTCCATTGCTTGTAGGTGAGAGTATCGGTAAGTTGGATGCAATTTTGAAAGTGAATGACGGAGATGGGTTTTGTGGGTTCATCGGGGTTCGTGAATTGGGTGGTGGTGGAACCCATGGAATGTGTGAGGAGGAGCGTAGTCGGAGGGGTTGTTTAGGATCTTGGCTCGTAGGATACCATATAAGATTAGTGAATGAATGATTGTTATTGCTTACACTTTACGTACAAGGCATATATATATATATGTTTACATGCTTTGGGTGTACAATATTTTATTCCAAAAATATACAATATAATATTCTATACATATATTCTATTGGTGGAAGGCATGATATTCCAAGCTTGTAATGAGAAGACAATGATAATATATTCTGAGGATAGAATATTTTGTTACTAAGTATTGGAGGAGGAATCTTTGACCATAATATCCTTAACATAAAGTTCAGCGTGATGATGTTTAGTTGAGACGTAGCTACTATAAAACAATACTTATACTTGATTCGTCATCACCTATAATAAATTGTCGTCCGACCGTGGACTTTCTCTAGATTCATGGAGAAGATAAATATTCATTTTTTGTGTCTTCTCCATACATTTAATGAGCAAATTAATCTATTCCTTGTATCTTCCTCATAAATTTAATAAGCATTGAGAAAACAAAAACTCATGGAGAAGATAACAAATTATTTCTTGTGTCTTTCCCATGGATATAATAAGCACATTAATCAACAACCATAATTAACGCAATGATTGATAAATTTTCTCTGCAATCAAGATTTGTAGATGGAATCAAGGCCGTCTAACACTTTGCTTAGTGTTAGACGGTCTCATTTGAGACTAATTGTTAAACTTATGGGTTTAAGCTCACATCCATGTAAACTCGTGGGATCACTTTCGCACATAAAACTACATGTAAGTTTCCTGTCATTTCATCTACTGCTTACCGCTTTTTTTATACCCTTTTTTCTCTGGCTGCTTCGTGTCGTGTCTGAAATACAAGTGTCTAAAACGTCCTATGAGTCGTGTCCTTTTTTCAACAATTCTTTTTTGTGGTATTTTAACATATTTGATCCGTTTTGATTTGAAGACGTAGACAAAAAAAGTAAAAAGGAGAGACCGAGAATACGGCAACATCGGGACAATATAAACACCAACTCGCAGACAATCAATACACATCATAATCAAGTCATGCTGATTAAACGCATTTGTTCAAGATTTCTTCTCTTCAACCCTTCTAAACCCTCTTTATTTCTTCCTACCAAAGGTTCGATTTTACCCTTTCTCCTCTCTCTCTATATATATTGTTTGAACATTGTTATTCGTAGTTTTTTTCCGACAGTCTCTTTAACATTCTCCTCTGACAAACAATTTGAATATTAGATATTTTCTATGGTCCACTGGTTGACAATATACTTCTTCCAAAACAAAATGTTCAACGCGCGTCGATTGTGTTTTCCGCTATTTATATGTGACTATTTTTAATCGAAAATATAATTTTATGAAAGGTGCTCTAATAACAAATGTAAACATCTTATTATCATAATATAATTATTTGTTTATACTTTTAAAACTACTTACGGTCAAAGTTTCGAAACTTTGACTCCCAAAAAGTGAACTGGGATTGAACATTGTTGTATGGAAGGAGTATAACATTTTATCCAAGTGTGAGCGGAAAATAGGAGACTGTTGGAGGGACTGTCGGATTGCATACAAATTTTTCGGTGTGATGTTGAACATTTAATTGATTTAATCGTTGTTATTTCGCGAAATCAGAAAGATTATTGAGCTATTTAGCGACCCCAAATCAAGTTGTAGAAGACGAACCTTTGCCGGATGATGAACAACATTTGGAATGTGTTAGTGTAGCAGACAGGTCATACTGGACTAAAAGAATTCATAAACTATGTGCCATCGATGAGAATGTCGATGAAGCTCTTCGATTATTGGACCGTCTTCGTTTGCTAGGATATAGTCCTGATTCTTTGAATATCAGCAGTGTGATTCATGCCCTTTGTAAGGCACGCCGCTATGGCGAGGCTCATCAGCGGTTTATGTTCTGCGTTGCCTCTTGTTGCGTGCCTAATGAGCGTACTTGCAATGTGCTCATTGCGCGCTTGCTTGATGCTCTGACACCTCTTGTAACGCTGCGTTTGGTTCAGTGTTTGACTGATGTAAATCCTGAGTTCGTACCCTCGTTGACGAATTATAATAGATTGATTGATTGTTTGTGCAAGCGTTTTGAGCCTTATGTAGCCCATAAGGTGTTGGTGGACATGTTGTGTAGGGGGCATTACGCGAGTGTTGTGTCGTATACTACGTTGATTAATGGGTATTGTAGATACGGAGATTTGGTTGCTGCGTTTAAGGTCTTTGCTGAGATGTATAAGAGGGGTGTGTTGCCTAATTCATTGTCTTATAGCATTTTGGCTAGTGGAGTTTTTGGGAGCCGTGAAGTTGAGTGGGGAAAGAAGATAATGAATAGGCTTTGGGAGCGTATGCGGAGTGAAGATGACCCATCTGTTAAATGTTCGGCATTTGCCAATCTTGTTGATAGTTTGTGTAGGGAAGGGTTATTTCATGAAGTGTTCCGAATCGCTGAAGATATGCCTCAAGGAAGTAGTGTTTGTGAGGAGTTCGCATATTCTCAAATGGTAGATTCACTGTGCACATACGGTAGACATCATGGCGCTTCAAGGATAGTGTATATGATGAGAAAGAGAGGATTTGCACCAAGCTTGGTATCTTATAATTCGATCATTCATGGGTTATGCAAAGACGGTGGGTGCATGAGGGCTTTCCAATTGTTTCAAGAAGGAGCTGCATTTGGTTACATCCCATCTGAATTTACTTTCAAACTCTTGACAGAAACCCTTTGTCAGGAAGGTGATGTGACTAAGGCCAAGGAGGTTCTTGAATACATCATCAATATGAAAAATGTAGACCGAACTAGGATGTATAACATATATCTCAGGGCTCTTTGTTTCGTAAATAATACAGCAGAGCTCTTAAACACACTTGTTTTAATGCTGCAGACTCATTGTCGGCCTAATATTATCACCCTTAATACAGTTATAAGTGGATTATGCAAGATGGGAAGGATTCAAGAAGCAATGGAAGTCTTGAATGATATGTTGACGGGCAAATTTTCCGAACCTGATACGGTGACTTTCACTACTGTAATCGGTGGATTATTAAATTTGGGAGAAGTGAAAGAAGCTCTGATTTTGTTGCATGAGAAAATGCCTGAAAGATGTCTTAGGCCTAATGTTGTCACATATAATGTTGTTCTTTGTGGATTGTTTAAGCTTGATAAGTCTAATGAAGCAATGAAGGTTTATAAAACTATGGTTACCCAAGGTATTAATCCCGAAAGCACCACATTTACTATAATTATTGATGGGCTATGTGAAGCAGGTCGTTTAGATGAGGCCAAAGGATTTTGGGAGGAAGTTGTATGGCCCTCTAGAGTTCACGACGATTTTGTTTATGCATCCATTTTGAAGGGTCTTTGCCGGTCAGATAGGCTGGACGAGGCGTGCCACTTCTTGTATGAGTTAGTAGATTCTGGTGCATCTCCAAATATTTTCAGTTACAACATCTTGATTGATACTGCTTGTAAGTTGGGTTCAAAGAAGTACGCTTATGAGATAATTGGAGAGATGAAGAAGAATGGATTGTCTCCGGATGCTGTTACTTGGAGAATCCTGGATAAACTGCACTATGATAAGCAGATAGAAGAAAGAGCTGAGTAGAAACCACAGCCAACAAGGATTACTCTATGGGATGGATTGACAACCCTGCACAGGCTGCGGTTTAATTTTGCGCTGCCTACATAGTTCCATGTATTCCTTTAATGAACAAGGTTTTCCTTTTCTCTGTTCTGTTGCAACTGTTACATAAATTAGTACTGCATGTCTTGTCAACGCTTTATATGTTTCTTTGTTGTAGTCTCCCGCAGGTACTTGTCATCAGGACTAGCATCATGTTTTATGTTTTGTCTTTGAGAATGCTGATCAGTATACGTTAGATTTTGAGAATATGGTACAATGAGTCAGTCATCCCTAGACCCATACATGTCCTAGGCTCTGTTGTTTAAAATCAAATCCTTGTACTAGACAGTCTCACTCTTAGACAGTCTCATTACCCCATATAATTAAATGAGGAATATCATACGTATACGTTAACGAGGTTTTGGGTTGGTTTCACATAACGAGTCCTATACTAGAGTACTAGACTGATTGATGATTAGAAATTTAGAATAACATAGATTCTTGTATGAAGACAGAAGTAAAATGGAAATTTACGCAAAAATAATCAAAATTGTGTCTAAATCACAGAAATAATTTTGAACTACTGAAATTTACCAACGGAAATATACACACTTTGTAGACCAACAGAGATGCCATAGTTTCCCCCGTTTATATTCCTATTTCCGCAACATGTCTTTTTAACCTTTGGTTTCCTTGCCATGTACTTAGATTTTTATGACCCTTGTAGTTATAGCTTTGTTTTTTCTCTGTCATGCAATTACACTTCTCCTTCTATTTCATACCATTGCTTATGAGTTACGAAGGCCTCTATTTAGGGAAGCTCCCCTTTAACCTATCTATACTATTCTTTGCTTACGAGATTAAGTGAAATTGCATGAGGGATCGACTCTATAATGCTCTGTCAAGTTCAACCTCTGCTAATTAATTAACTTTTTTGTTTTTTGAACAAGTAAGAAATACTATAAACTAAAGAATTTCAGAGGGATTTTCAAATGAGCGCAAAAGGATAACTCCAATGCACAAAAAGACGTCATGGGTGACGCCAGATGGATAATTTTGCTCTCTTATGGGGATGGGTGGTTGTATGGTTTCTTCCCTTACCAATGCTGTATGTAGTTATTGCCTCACAATCACGTGTGTAAGTGTATATGATATGGAGTATTACATAAACAATTTTGATTGTCGTAATTTTGGTTGAATGCCACATGCCAGTGTCTTCAGTTTCGATTAACAGTGTGAACTGAAGTAGTACAATGCATATTCTATTTGTTACAGCATTTCTTTGATCAATCTCCATCGGCTGTTTTCTCAGAAGGCTTCTTTGGATTTCAGGACAAACAAGCCAAATGGGATGAAGAATTCAAATTGAAAATCAAGTTTCCATCCAGCTCACTTCTTCAGGTAATCTGTGAGAAGATTTTCTTTGCTGATTTTACCATTAGGCTTCTAGTTTACAAATCTGAATGAATGTCTTTGATGTAATTGCTAGATGCTTAGTTGCTCCACATAATAGATTGGTCCACAGTGAATGTTGTCTTTTTTTATCGAGTAAACATGTCACTGTGAAAATATACGTGTAGGAGAACCTTTTAGATGTGTACTTTTAGGCGCAGATTTGCACATGCAATTTTTTTCCATCAACTACAATCTTTTCTAGGTTGGACTATGCTTAAAATCTATAGAGAAACTAAAATCAATGCATTACAAATGCCTAGCTATCTCGCCTGTCCATGAAGAAGGGATGTCTTGTTTAGTTCGTAGCGAATTAAAACTATACTGGTGCAGTGATAGAAAACATTTTTAATGTCTATGCCATTAATCAAATGGAGCTAGTTATATATTGGTGTATGTTCTGTATAGCTGTGCTCTTTGTTAAGCTCTGTCTTTATCTGAGCATTAAGGTCAAGTAACATGTTTTTGGTAAGCTTAGTGAGTCACACCCATGTCTTTTGTTACATGGTTTTCGCGGTGTCCTTTATTCTATACTCCCTCCATTCCATTCAATTCTATACATTTTCCTTTTTGGATTATTTCATTCAATTTTAAACATTTCCTTTTTGAGGTTGTAAAATGACCTTTTTACCCACTTGTGGGACATTGTTGGTGACAAAAATAGTAACGTATATGGGTAAATTTGATGCTTAAAGTAGCCTCTACCGCACTTCTTAAATTTGATGCAACATAACGAGGTTAGGGGTTGATGTTCTTGACAATATCCACCAAGGAACAATATCAAAACTTTGATTATTGTTTCAAAACGTGTTGTAGACTTGTGCCAGGCTAGTAGCTGCTGAATATATGCTGATGTTATTACTTGGAGAATCCTGGATGAGCTGCACTTTGATAAGCAGATAGAAGAAATAGCAGAGTAGCAACCGCATCCCAATGACCTTAACCAACAAACTAAACTAACCAATTTAATTCATTGTCAGTAATGTCGTACGAGTATTAATAGTAAGGGGCTTCTGCTAATTTCTGGAGAACCCTGTCAACAATTTTTGTTATAATATGTGATGTCACCGTAGAGAAAAGTGGGACGTGTTTAGCGTAGATGCTTTTTGTGGGAAAAAGGTTTTATGGCATAATTAAACACCCTCAGGAAGAACAGTGGGACGTTCGAATTCAGAAAAGACCCACAAATCTGCTTTAACCAACTTCGGATCAGTTGTATAATCAAGAAAGTTATGGACCGACGCCTCTTCTCATAATTATTTTTGACCCTTGCTTATGAAAAGATCAGTCTTTTTTAGTACAAGCAGGACAGATGAGATGTTAGTTGGTGAGGAGATGACGTTTCAACGTATTCCTCATTTCTTCTGGTAAGTGCGTTATTGAAATTATTTGTCAATTGTTTTAGCTAAAACTTTTGTGTAATTATCCTATGGAAATGACCTCTTAGCCATATGGACTATTTATGTAGATAAAAAACACGAGTCCTTATATGAGACACTTTCATGATAAGATTATTGTGAAACCACTCGGAATGCGTATAATCATATAGACATAATGTATGTTACATAGGATCAACTGTATGTCTCAGACAGTTACTCCGTATTTAGTCAGCAAACCTAATGCTTGTTTGTCTATAAATAAACTGTCGAAATGTCGTGTTGACCAAAAGTGTTGATATGAAATAGGACATGGTGTGTGCGGATATTTGCTAGTCTTTGGAGCTGTTACGTTTTAATAAAGGCTAGTAAGTCATATCTAGTCAGGATTGGATCTGTACTTGTGTGTCGTGACCCGTATTTTGTTCTCAATTCTTAGAATTGTCTAGCTCTCTATTCATTATCATGTCTTGTGTGACCTGAGAATGGAGAAGGAAACTGCTGTGAAGTACTTGATTTCTCAGTATGACAGAGTATAATATATAGCTTTTTATCTTGAACGTTAATTTGGTTCATTTTAAAAAAAATCAATGCCTCAGTAGTTTTTCCAATGATGTCCTATTATGCATGAATTTGAAAAAACTGTTTGGTTCGACACTGAAAATAGAATTGCACGTGAATTCTCACTTTCCTAGAAGAAAGAACCCTCTGCAGAGTATTTGATGACTCAGTATTGAATGCTGTAAATCGGATTTTTATGCTGAGGTGTGAAAGGAATGTATTTTGAAATTTTGGTATGACACATCTAAATTACTTATTGTTGCTATCAGTAACTTGGGGTAAGGTAGCAGATCAAGTTGATGTAGTACCCGCAGTGGCATTCAAGTAATGCCCTTTGATTTCACCTAAGAATATGTGCATTGCAGCAGTGAAAAAATTGGTCTCTGACTTAAACCATATATATTTAAATTTTGGGAAACAAAATGAACAACGTTGGGTGAAAATTTCAAGTTTTCGGTGGAGTTTTTCAAGTTTCAACTGGAAAACTCGTCTCAAAAAGGTGATCTCCTATAATGAGACAGTTTTAACCAAATCTTAATGTTGTTTACTTTACATATGTATTGTGCCAATTTTTCCAGAATAAAAAAGATGAATGTTACGAGTATCACTTGACCGGCTCTTCACAATATCATAAACTAGTGTTGGAACAAAAGAAGCATGTTGTGGGGCTTATCCTTTCAAAGCTGATGAGCATATTATGGAAAGGTCTTTTAGAAGATAACAAAAAGTATAGCCTACAAATGAAAAATATGGTTACTATTGAATGATCCCATGATTTAAAATTATGCACTTGGGTATTATCATGCACTGTGAAAAATTTCTTATGCGGTTTCTGAGACCTTACTGCAAGAATCCCAGGAACCGAATGCATGACCTAGAAGTTCCATTAAGAGGGATGGAGTCTGCATTGAGCAATTTATCTTCTGTTTCTTTAACGAATGAATGATTGAAGGATAGAATCGACAGTTTAGGGAGAGAAATTAGCCAAAACCTGGAACTTAAGAGTCATATGCCCTGTGAGACATCAACTCGACCAGAATCTAATGCAGGGAATGCTTTGAGTTACTTCCAAGCAATACTAACTTCTCCATCAAATGAAAAGATTTGCCATCCTATTTCTTCTTGCTCTGTGTGAAAACTCTTACATACTCAGTAAAGGAACTGACTTCTGTTTGCTTGGCTCTTTGGAGTATTCCATTGTTGGTAGAGGCATAGCTAGACTATGCGTTGGTTTTTCCTATCGTGTGATGCTGTTGATGGTGCAATGTAGTTAGATAATATCCTATAGAGCCAAAGAATCTCTACGTTCCAGGTTTTAATTATGATGGAACATATAAAAATCGCTCAGTTTAGTGCTTGTGCTGTTTCTGTTGTTCAGAAGATGTCTTTTGATACAAATTTTGTCACTCGAAAACCCTGTTTGCGTCAATCGATATAGGGTAAGGCTACGTATATCCAACATTTTCTGTTGGTGGGAGCCTTTTAGGCAGTGGGGTAATATCATAGTTGTTGCACTGATGAGGTGGATTAATGGTGCTATTGTGTGAAATGTGGCATAATAGTGACTAAAATTTTTGGCGTTTTGACAAAATCCTTACTTTTTTTGTTTGTGGTTGACAGTCAAACAAGAGCATATTGATCACTGGAGGAGCAGGATTCATTGGCTCACACCTGGTGGATAGGTTGATGGAAATGAGACGAAGGAGGTAATTATTACAGACGATTCTTCGCTGCCATCAAGGGATAATCAACCAAAGCAAGGATCATGTTAACCAAAGCAAGGGTTAATCAAGACGGAGCTATCAGGCTAACAGATGTTTTGATCACGTCACTAGATGTCATTTGCTGGTGATTGTGGCCGACAACTACTATACCGATTCAACGACCTAAAGAAAGGATAGACCACCCAAGATTTTTGAGCTTATCCGTCGTGGTATTTGCTTCAGTATGGTCTGTTGTTATTATGTTGTGTTAAATTGTACAACATACTAACATACCTGTAAGAGCCACTATATTAAGCTGCTGAAGATTTTCTTTAGATGGACTTGCAGCTCCATCACTAATGTAATTGGGTGATTTTGATTTGTTTTTCACTTGAACTTCTCTTTCATCAAATGGAATTTGCTCGCAGATGAGAGTTAAGGTTAAGCTATTACTGGAAATAATTACCTCATTTCAAGCGAGCGACAATGTTACGAGTTTACGACATTCGAATATACTGTTGTGCATGTTCCTCAATTTAGTTTAAACTGGTTTTGGTGTCCGGTCACGTCTGGGCTACCTATGCATATTGAAAAAATTATTGATTATAATTACATTATACAGAATACATTATTGGTAACATATTATAATTAAAATGTACAAAATAATAATTTATAAATAATATATCACTGATTAAGTTTATTATGATGCATGACAAAAGTAAACATATAATACATACATATCGAGTATAAAATGATATAAGTATAATCGAAATGATTATACACTTATAAGGTTTGAGATTTATGGAATGTTAGATATATTATATATATTTTTATTAAATGACTATTATTTTTTTGACTATTATTTTATAATTTCTTAATTAGATTTTGGATAGAAAAAAAATTTTTAAATTTTTAAATTTTTCGAAATGTTAGATATGTTATATTTATAATTAAATATTAATTTTTGATTAATTTTTTGAGATTTTATATCTTATTCTCATATATTATTTTAAAATTTTTTTATAATTTTATTTTATAATTTCCTTTATTATATTTTGAATAGTAAAGGAGGTAATAAATTTATGGAAACTCATTATTATTATTATTATTATTATTATTATTATTATTATTATTATTATTATTATTATTATTATTATTATTAT
>JAUEKU010171027.1:0-11181 GCA_032274805.1 Gypsophila paniculata
TTGTGAATATTTGGTGATAGTTAGTTGCCATAACAATAGGAGTAATTTAAGCATAGTCAAAGATATGATTTAGTTTGGTTTAACTATATAAGTGGAAGGGATGTATTATGTTTTGTATCAAGAATAATAATAATCTTCTCCTCCAATGCTCGTCTTCTAGTTTTCTCAGTCTCATTTAAGAATTAATGTTTCATAACAAACCATACATTCGTTTTCTTGTTAAAGATCACCAAAATTCACAAGTCTGGTTATAAGGATATGGTGAGAGATTATAACCCGCAAATGTTTGTAAATTTCAGTATTTGCTGCTATAGAAACAACTCCACTTTTATTAGTCACCATCAGTAGACTAGCAGTTAGTACTCCGTACTTAGTGTGCTTCCTATAATATTTTTGGTTTAAAGTTTTGGTTAACAAACTACCAATAATTCATTTGTGTCACTTGCCTGGCGTCCAGTAAGGGGCTAAGGGCATATTAAACTCTTTTTTAATGAGTAGCAGCCGCCAGCCGATAATTGACGTGTGTAAAACGTCGGACTTTGAGAGCCTGAGCTTGTCTTCTGCCCGTCAAAAAACAGTAAACTTGTGGAAAAAAAGGGAACAAATTGTAAAATATACGGAGTAGTCGTTACTCAGTAGTGTGCTTAATTATTCCAAGTCAACCAAGTCATCTCTGAGGACATGGTCAAATGTTGTTTGTTCAGCAGGCTAGTCAATGCTTACCCTTCATATACGTTAGTTATTTGCGCAGCCACATTCCTGAGTCTTGACTCTTGAGATGGTGTTACAGTTGGACATTAGCTACTTATAAATGCAGCCATGCAGGGTGTAGTTTATTGTAGTGTAGGCTTACTTCATAACATAACCATACTTACTTATCCATTGTTTCTTTAGAAGCACACACAAACATGGCATGCAGGCTGTTGTTTTTTGCATCTGCTGCTTTCCTCATCTGTTTCATTCACTTCTCCACAGCCGATAACATCGACACAGATAGGCAAGCATTGCTTGATTTTAAGTTTCACATAACTGACCCATTGGGGAAATTGAGCTCCTGGAATGAGTCTGTCCCAGTTTGTAGCTGGCAAGGGGTTTCCTGTGGCCGCAAGCACCACAGGGTCACGTCTCTTAACCTCTATTCCTCCACGCTCACAGGTACCATCTCTCCATACATAGGAAATCTAAGCTTCCTGTCCTTTTTAAACCTCAATAATAACAGCTTAGGTGGCAGCATCCCTGCTGAAATCAGTCGTCTATTGCGATTGGAGTTTCTGTGGCTGAGTTACAATTCTTTAGAAGGGGAGCTTCACTCCAATATATCCACATGCTCCAACCTTGTCGTCTTAGACGTCTATTCAAACAGGTTGGTGGGAGGAGTCCCTCCCGAGCTAGGTTCCCTTGTCTATTTAGAGTCACTTGCTCTCTCATACAACTACTTTACAGGCACCATCCCTGCCTCTTTAGGAAACTTATCATATCTCGGTTTATTAGAAATACAACAAACCAACTTAACTGGAAGTGTTCCAAATAGCTTTGGGAGATTGACACATCTAGTTACACTCAAACTCGATACCAATAACTTGTTTGGAGTGGTCCCACCTTCCATTTTCAATCTCTCTGCTCTCCAAGATTTAACATTAGGATTAAACCACTTCCAAGGAAGTCTGCCTTCTAATATGGGGAACATGCTCCCTAATCTTGCATATTTTGACATTAATCGCAATAGTATATCAGGGTCAATTCCTGCCTCCATATCCAATGCCTCCAATCTAGTGCATCTCATTATTCCCGGTAATAAACTTGGAGGACAAGTTCCTTCCTTACGTAGGTTACGGAAGCTTCAGACTCTGGAACTCTTTGACAACCAACTTGGAATTGGTGACCCCGCTACTGATTTGGATTTTGTTTCTTCCTTGGCTAATTCAACCATGTTAACTAGATTTATCGTAGGGAATAATAAACTCAGTGGAAAGTTTCCTACAATCTTTTGTGATTTCCCAATGCTCTCCCACTTGGTGGCAGGACAAAATCGTATAACCGGAGAAATTCCATCTTGCATAGGAAATCTAACAAAGTTGAACGAATTTGATGTTAGAGAAAACAACATTTCGGGGACTATACCCGACAGTATAGGAAGGCTCCATGCTCTGTACACTCTTTTCCTTGATGGCAACCAATTATCAGGCCACATACCGTCCTCAATTGGAAGTTTAACCCAGCTAGCTCATTTTGTGGCGTATGGAAATAATCTCGAGGGCCACATACCCTCGACTTTAGGAAACTGTAAAAATCTTTTTGCCTTAGAACTTTATTCTAATAATCTCAGTGGGGAAATACCTGCACAAGTATTACACTTGTCTAGCTTGTCTCTTGTCCTAGATCTATCTAACAATCGCCTCACTGGACCTTTGTCTAATGAGGTTGGGGGGCTGGTGAGTCTTCAACAACTCGATGTTTCTGATAACTTACTATCAGGGGAAATTCCCTCCACTCTTAGTGCCTGTGTAGAGTTAGAGGGGCTATACATGCAGGGCAACTTTTTCCAAGGTCTCATTCCTAAACAACTGTCAAACACGTCTCTACGAAGCCTACAATTTTTGGATTTGTCACGAAACAACTTATCTGGGAACATCCCAGACTCTCTACAGGGACTCCCCTTGAAACTGTTGAATCTATCTTATAATAACCTTCAAGGAGAGGTGCCTACTTCAGGAGTCTTCAGCAACGCCACAGGTTTTTCGGTATTCGGAAATGCTAATCTCTGTGGGGGCCCACCAGAGCTACAGCTGCATCACTGTAGAGATAGCCATAAAAATCATTATAAAATGCCACTTCTTGTTGGGATTCCTATATTTATCGTGCTGGTGGCGGTTGTATCATTATATATAGTCTTCCACAAGAAGGGAACCGAGAAGCCAGCTGATCTCGAAAAGGCCTCCACAGATTTATCCTTGTACACTATTTTTCACAGGCGGAGAACTAAGGAAACACCTGGTTTATCTGATTTGGAGAAAGCCCTGACAAATTTAACGTATCAAATGCTTCATCGAGCCACAGATGGGTTCTCTTCTGAAAATCTAATTGGTAGTGGCGCATCTGGGGTAGTATACAAGGGAACCCTTGAAGGTGTTAAGACAGTTCTCGCAATCAAGATATTCAACCTTGAACATCGTGCTGCGTCTAAGAGCTTTATCACTGAATGTAAAGCACTTCGCAGCATCAGACACCGGAATCTCGTTACTGTCATAACAGCTTGTTCAAGTTTTGATTACATGGGCAATGACTTCAAGGCTATAGTCTATAAGTACATGGCAAAGGGAAGTTTGGATGACTGGTTGCATCCAGCAGACAGAATTCGTGGTCGGAACTCAGATAATGCAGACAGGAATTTAAATCTTTGTCAGAGACTAAATATTGCCGTAGATGTTGCTTTCGCTTTGGAATACCTTCATCATACTTGTGGCTCATCAGTGATTCACTGTGACCTCAAGCCAAGCAATGTTCTCCTTGATGAAGACATGGTGGCTCATGTGGGAGACTTTGGCTTGGCCAAAATCCTCTCACATGGCATTGTAAGTGCAAATCAGTCGAGTTCCATGGGTGTTAGAGGGACAGTCGGTTATGCACCTCCAGGTAACTAAATAGCATCCCAAATTTGCCAACCCCCTCTCCAGCTACGTGGTCTATATATCTAACGGTTATTGGCACATTTTTTTTGCAGAATATGGAACGGGAAATAAGGTATCCACGTGCGGCGATGTGTACAGTTTCGGAATTCTTCTGCTGGAAATGTTTACCGGCAAAAGGCCTACAGATGACGTCTTCAAAAAAGGCAGGAGTCTGCGTGACTTCGTGAATGCTGCTATCTCTGAACAGGACATCAGGATTTTAGATGATGCTCTTCTTCAAGATATGGCTACAGAAGATTCTAACAGCCAGATAGTATTTGAAGTCGTGATTTCTGTACTTGAAACTGCTCTTGCTTGCACCGCCGAATTTCCACGAGAAAGGCCTGACATGAGTGACATTGTTGAAAAGTTTTACTTGATCCAAACCAAGCTCCAAGGACGTCGTATTCAACAATAAAAGCGAACTTTTCCTGATTGTTAAATAAAAGCATAGTCTAATCAGAGTTCAATATCAAAAAGTGTAACTCGTTTTCTCTGGCTGCAGATACACTGCAAGGATCTTTGGTTCGATACTGATATGTTGTATGCCTATAGGCGAGTGCATTATGTCATTATCCATATACAACCATTGACAGCAAAACTTAGTTTCAAAATGATCCTGGTTTCACTATAGCCACCGTGTATTTATTTATGTTTGCAACCGGATTGATATAACATGGGTTTGGAGGCCCGTATAACCAAATTGTCGAGTTTATGAGTTAAACGGAGGTTATAAGAAATAAAGTGAGCATTAGTGAAAAATTGGCTAAGAATAAAGTCGACTATCGACTTGTTATTGAGACCCCTGTAGAGACCCTTGGCCCCAGTACGCAGAGAGTATGTTACACATACTACCTACTGACCCTAAACAATTCCAAGAAAATTTAATTATAATGTTGTATGAATACACTTTACAAGTTCACAATTTATTTTCGTCCGAGCTCGTATAACAGCTAACATTATACCATCGGTTGTATCCGGTTGTACATATAACTGTCTTGAACAAATAGAGATAAATCTTGAGTTCTGAAAATTAAAAATCCTTATCTTTATTCTCTATTCACTTGAGACCGTTGTATGTAAAATACGCTGTATAATACTATATTTCCGTAATAGAGTACAGAAATAGACGCATCAGAAGGAAGCCGATATGGATAAACAGGTTCCAGTGCATTCCTGTGCCACGACTGCACGAGTGTTTGTAATCTTACACAAACTGGTTGAGATACTCGTCCACCGTGGTGTACTTAATGTCTGGATAAAGCTGCGAAGCCTCAACTCCAAATGAAGGGTCGATTTCAAAATTGGTTAGATCTCCTTTCACATAGGCAGAGTGAAGGATGGCCAATAACAAATTCCGAGTAGGCGCAGAGTCTGTCACGACACAAAACAGAACCCCATCAGTTCACGATTGCATTCATGCTTGTTATTCCCTCCGCTTCAGATTAAAAGTCGTGAGGTAAGCCCCGTGCCGTGGCTTTCAGTTTTATAAAAAGTACGTTTTATAAGAGCATACGTCTCATAATTTTGGAAGATACTGAGAACTGAGAAGCGAAGCCAATGTCTCGAAAGGTTAAAAAACAGTGAGTGTTAGTTCAGAATAGAAAACAAAGTAGAGTTAATAAATGAGGTACCTTGGATGTCCTTTAGGAGTTGATCTTCATTGATGTACACTCTCTCCAGCGTCTTTCCAATCTTCTTCTCCCACAAATCGACAAGTTCGTTCATGGAGTAAATGTTAGCCGGCAGACTGATGTAGAGGCTCTTATTCAGAGTCCTTGGATCATCCACAGCTTTAATTGTGTATGTTCCGATATCTTCCTCTTTGTTGAACACCACTGTAGTAATCGAGATCACATAATTAGGACGAGGATTACTTCGTTTATTTTCAATTAATGAATCGATCTTTCGTTTACCTTTAGTAGTCCCGTCACCAAATATGACAACCTTGTCCCTTGGAGGACACGTAGCTCCTGGCTGAGATAGATTGGCTAGAAATTAAGCGGCAAAGAAGTTGCAGATTATGTATGTGTACGGAATGCCAGAAACCTCCACTGCTCGACGTATTTGAGCCTTGGTTTCGTACATTGATTTCGCTGGCTCCACAGCATGGTGACGGTCCATATCAAACCCGAACTCTGATGGCAAGAACCTCTGAGCAACATCAAGTTAACTAATTAACACTATTACAACAAGCTAACGACATTTCAAATAATCATTTACTACAATTTTCGACACAGTTTTCATAAGCAACACAGACGAAAACATTGAAGACATTAACATAATGTTATTGTTGTTGCGACTTTTTCACAATAGACCGATGTGTTACTCAAGTCTCATACCTTAACGTTACCGGCTTCCTTAATGGCGGCGATGATTTTAACTTGATCAGCAAGTACACTGTTGGCTAATCCTACAATGGAAATCACCACATCGACTTGCTTTATTGCATTCACTAAACATTCATGTTGGTCCATGTCTCCCTACATATTACAATTACAAAGTTTGTGAGCAAACCAAGCAACCAAAAATTACATCGACTAGATCGACACTCGTCTATTGCGGGGCAAGGGGTCAGATATACGTAGCATTTTTTAATCCGTATGTATTTAATACTAAGAGACTATATTCGAGTAGTCGATTGAACATCTTGTACATGTTAAAATATATTGACTATTGATTGAGCCTCATGTTCAACCATCAGATTTGACTTTTGATTGACACGGTGCTAACATGACATCGTAAGTCTTATTGATTGAGCCTTAACCATCAGTTTAGGCCTTTTAGGTCGAAAGGGCTCTAACACCACATAACTATAAGTCTATAACTATATATATTGAGTTATTTTGTTTTATTTTAACGTGATAAAAAGAAAGTCGATGAAAATCATCATAAAACAGACTTTAATTATGGTGACGTCGAGATCCAAAAACTTTTCAATGATGTTTTGCTTGGTTGAAAATGTTGATTCACGAACAAGAACAATTGTAGGGTGGCCTAGTTTAGCACTAGCCTCAACTACATATTTTCCTATGTAGCCTGTTCCTCCGAGTATAAGAATCTTGCTTTTTTGTGCCATTTTTTAAACTTGTGAGATTATTATAAGTATATTGTTTGTGATTTGTTCTTTGATAACAAATTGTAAGGAGTTTAAGTTGCATAATATTGTGCTTAAATAATACTAGTAGTAACTCTTGACATTTATGCTTGTAATTTAAATACTATTCGTACATTTTTGACTTGTTCAATCTTGTTAATTACATTATTAGCTCATTGGTGACATCTAAGTTTTCCATAGAGTTTCTACAATTTTCGTGTAATTTGAATTTGAAAGTTTATTGTTTAAAATCATCTTCATTTCTAGGACCGTCCAATAGAATCTAAAACAGATTATTTATGAACCCTTTGTTTGAGCCGTGTAGAATGTCAATGAGGTGGATAAAATCTGACAAAGCTCTCGATTTGAAGAGCGAGAATGCTAAAAACAATTGATATCGCGATCAATTACAATTATACCATTCACAAAAGTCAATCATATGGACTATATAAATAAGAAAACATGCTTTCATCATTGGCACGATAATAATAAATTATAAAAGTTTTTTTTTAATAAAATAGCTAAAATTACTAACTCAAAATCTTTAAAAAGACCGTTTAACAATTTCTAATTGATAGACGGGTTTTCTGATACATAAGTGACTACATTTTGATTGATTATGATCATTGAGTATAATGTTACCATTATTAAGATATATAAAAGTGGTCACATTTTAGTTATTAATGATCACGATCAATCTAAATGTGGTCACATTTTATAAATTAGTAAACTCATCTTTCACATGATAGACCGTCTTTTATAAGACTAACTTTATTTATAATTACTACTCCTAAACTGTTGGTTCATCACTGAGTGTTGAGTAGCCCGATATCCGATTTGATTTGGTCTACATTGGACGCTACCCATTCCGAACCATCAGGATTTTCTATAGCCTGATCAGAGGCGGATCGATCTTCCGTTTCGTACCCTTCCTGATACTCTTACTGATCGTCCCCCAGTTATTATCGAGCGATGGAACTTTGTAGTCGGGAGGTTGTTTATTGTCATTAGTAAACCTATTTTTAATATATTTAAAACGTACGGCTCGAATTTCCAGTATGTACTTAACATAATTTCTCAAATATTGGAAATTCATTCGCAAGTCTCTTCTTTTGAAATCAGCCTCTTGTTCAAGACTATTGTACCCACTTTTGTAAGTTAGGACGGTCGTGTGGCCCGTGTCTTTAAACACGTCATTAATTGCTAGGGCATGGTCTTTAAAGAAGTAAGCCCTAGACCCATCTTTGTTGTAACCAACAACGTATAAGTTCGTCATATCTATTGACGCACAATGGTGTACACAGTTGCTCCGGAGGGGCGGGGCTTGAGTAGAGGTATACCATCATAATATGTATTCCCCGAGCTAATTTAATATCTCTGGTTTTGTATAACATTGGTATAATTGGTTTTGCTTAGTTGACCTAGGTTTAAAGTTATTTTGTGATGATCCGCTGAAAAAGTTTTGATTAGTAGTAAACTTGCCACGAAAAGAAACCACAAATTCTCATTTAAGACAGGTAATCTCTCTTAGCATTGAAAAAATGCTTAAGACGGGTCTAAGTAGCTAAAATAAAAGACAAAAGTTAAATACATTGAATTTTTTTTTATCCGTTTTTTTTATACTTAAGACTTACAAAGGAAAATTGGGATTGTATTTAATACAAAATGTCAACAACATGCACATTGTAAAGTGTATTTTTTTTGCACCAAAAACAAAGATGGTGATCAACCTCTTAATTTTCAATGAAGAAAAGAATATGATCCAACTACTAATTTCCGTTTACATAGTGTGATATTGTGATAGACTAATAGTGTGATCAACCTACTCATTTTGAATGAAGCAATAAAATACAAAGAGTGTGATCCGTAAAAGTATAAAAGTACGTGAATTTATTATCGTAAATTATAATTTGAGGGGAGTTTACAACTAATCAAAACTTTTTCAGCTGATTTTCACAAAATAACTTTAAACCTACGTCAACTAAGCAAAACCAATTATACTACTAATGTTATACAAAACCAGAGATATTAAATTAGCTCGGGGGAATACATATTATGATGGTATACCTCTACCCAAGCCAAGCCCCGCCCCCTCCGGAGCAACTGTGCACGTGCGTGTACAACGTATAAGTTCGTCATACCTATTGCCACTTGTAGACTTATATCGTTGTCGTTCAACGTAGCTAGTACACGCACACGTTTGCTCCGGAGGAGCGGGGCTTGAGTACATGTATGCCATCATAATATGTATTCCCCGAGCTAAATATCCGAGGTTTTGTATAACATTTGTATAATTGGTTTTGCTTAGTTGATGTAGGTCTAAAGTTATTTTGTGATCAGTTGAAAAAATTTTGATTAGTTGTAAACTTGCCACAAAAAGAAACAACAATATCACCCATTGCTTTTTTTTTTTTTTCCATTTTGATGATCACTTAGAGTTGGAAAGGTAAAATTGGAATGTTGTTTGTTAGCTGGACTGAAGTGAACTGAATTGAAATTTGTAGAACGTCATAGACGCCATTCCACGTGCTGGATCCCATGGCTCTTGTACGTACGACGTCTGTGTGGATGTTCTTACCGAATTGCCTAAGGCCCGGCCTTTTTTTGTACTCGGCTAACAATTGTTTGTCTTCTTTGAAATTGAACCGAAAGGATCGGAAACAACAATATATATCAAGAGTGGTGTTTTTCCATATTTATTATCGTTTAAGATCGAGGAATATTTGGTAATTAGTACAGAGATATTGATGGGATGCAAAAGTTTAAATCAAGTACGAGTTTATATAGGTAAAGTATTCAAATTTCCTACACACTTTCGGCGTGATCAAACTACCACCATTCTGTTAAGAGTGTACTTATGTGTGGGCTGCCAAATTTAATATGACTTGTGTAGGCACTGAAATTTTATTAAGTGCGAAAAATTTATCGTCTACAACAGGGATACTCTCCAGGCAGGGTTACCTAATTTGTTAAGGGGGTGTGCGAATTGCGAATCGATTCGAAAGCGTATTAATATGCCTTAATTTGCGTATCAAGAACTCAAAATTCGTGTCCAGATAAACGAATTACGAATTTAATCAATTAAAAGTAAAGACGAAAATTTACCTCAATAAAACATGAAATTGAAGTAAACAATAAATTCCTGATTTGATACATAGTTGAATATTACTCGATTTTTGTCTTGAACGTATTTATTGGAAGAAGATTGGAAACAAAGATTGAAAAATTTGGAAAGGGATGAATTTCTGTATTTTTTTTTTTTCTAGAGGAAGATGAAGTTTATGGTTGGAGGAAGATGAAATTAAGTTAATTACGTTCATTATGTGTGTTTGTTGGAGGTTGGGATTTAAGATTGTTTTTTATTTTTTTTGGAAGTAAATGTAATTTAAGTTTTCAAAATGACTCTTTATTTTCTTTTATGGAAATTCTCAATTGTGACCAATTATTTAATGAGTAAGTCCCCTTAAAACGGGTTATCCGTCTTAACAATAAAATGGGTCAAGTATCACCCCCACTTGTGCATATAAGACAAGTCTTTTGTTCTTCCCTATGCACTTTATTTTTGTCTTATTCTTAATACTTGACCCGTCTTAAGCTTAAAACGAATATACCCGTCTTAAATGAGAATTTGTGTAAAAAAAAATATTTCCTAAAAATCCCCCAAAATCGGATCAATTTAATTCACAAGAAAAAAAAGGTACACTACGTAGTATAAAGAAAGTGTTATGGAAAAGTAAGTTTTGATACTCCCTTTGTCCCGGTCAATACGTTACTATTTTTATTTTGGGGTGTATCAGTGAATACGTTATTATTTTCATTTTTAGTAATTTTTTGTATGTAAAAAGTGATTGCAAGTGGATTGGATAATAATATTTTATTATTGTATTAGACATCTACTTGCATTTCCTTAATGTTTGTGTAAAAAGTAATAGTAATATATTGATTGGGACGGAGGAAGTATTAAGCAATGTATATATCATTTGTTGATGTAAAAGTTTTTTAGGAAAAAAAAAGGGCGACTAATATAAAATGATTTAAATCAGTTTATTGAATGAGTCTATCCATAACAATATTCTGTTGAACAAATGAGAAAATAGATAAACAAACAATTAAACTAAAAATGTACTTTAATTAAGCGAAACCATCATCAAAGAATTCCCAATTAATATCAAGAAAAAGGTTAACAAATTTAAAGATATACTTCGTACCACAATATTTTCTATAGCAAACTTCAAACAGATAAATACTCCATCCTTCCTAGACCTGGCAAAACTGACCCGACCCAATTGACCCGACCCGATAAGGCTGACCCGAAACCCGAATTTGACCCGAAAAACAAAACCCGAATTGACCCAACCCGACCCAGACCTGACCCGAAATTCGTTGACCCGAAACCCGAATAGACCGACCCGAAAC
>JAUEKU010171037.1:0-11181 GCA_032274805.1 Gypsophila paniculata
AAAATATCAGAATACGAGACAAACCTGAATGCGGAATAAGACAGGTTAGAAAAGAATAATATTGCGGAAATAAACCGAATACCCAGCAATACCAAATTGCAATAAACCGAGGTGCCTCAAGCGTTCCACTTATACCAGAACCACACGATACAGAAATTGCGATATTGTATGTTAGTACGTTTTTCCTTTCTTTCTATCTTAATTCGATTGATTATATGGTATCATATACATACATGTATATATAGGGACTTAGGGAGAGAGGGAAGGAAATTAGGTTTTCTTAAACCTAACCGGTTTCCTAAACCTAATTATATCGCAGTTGGGCTTAATCTATATTAAGCTCAGTTAACTAAACAAGTTAACTCCTAGTGCCTTATGTGCGACCCGATTCCCCTACTCGAACTTACGTAGTTAATAATCATATTCAATAACTAATACCGAAATTGGTTTCTTGCAAAACATTATGGTTTATAATATCAAGTTGGGTCGAAGCGAACAGGACCATGGACACAAAACCAACAAAAAGTGTGTTACTATATAAAAGGGGTGACGTGGATGAATACGGTGCTTTGGATTAGATGAATCTAAAGGTTCAGATTTGTATGATCGGTTATACCTAAGAGGGATGGTTGCACCGGTGCAATTCATGGTGCAAGACGAGTTTTTTTAAAGAAAACGTACATGATTGTAATGAACAAATCTAATAAAGATGAGAAAGTATAACATGCAAAAACTCGCTATAAATACAAAAATCAATATCCAAAGTATGATTAGATTATTAGTATCACCCGATTCTCTCAACGGAAATTGAAGCAACAATCCAAGAAGAATAATTCACTATTCAACAAATTTGCAAGTTTTAATATTTGAATTTAAGAAAACCTTCGAAGAATCTTTTTGTACACACAATTTGCCCTAGGATTATACCTTCCTTTATAAAGGTCAAAATCCTTAGCAGTTGGGTAGGTCCTTTGGAGGTGGTACTATCGACTCACTCGGCCCTTTGCCATTCTCTACTAAAAATGCCATCTTCAATCCCCATGACGTGTGGACTTCTAAATGACAATGCATAAACCAAACACCTGCATTCAAATGTAATAATCTAATTAATTGATCACAACAAGTTGCCTAATTAATGTACTATCATATTGTTACGAAATAAATTGTCTTGTTTGACTTTACACTATAATATTATGATGTGTTATACCTGGATTATCGGCTCGAAACCTAATAGCAACCCATCCGCCAGTAGGTACGTCGATAGTATTCCGTTCAACCGGATCAACAAGATTAAACTTCTTCGGATCTTTACTCGCATCAAAATTACCTTTCCCCATTCCAACCACGAAGAAATTGTATCCGTGCAAGTGTATAGGATGACTTTCAGGTGCGATAATTGAAGTACCTTGAAGTACAATTTGGACCGTCTCGTTAAAGGGCAACTTATAAACCCTTGTACCGTTCATTGTAGCCATTGTTCCATTATAATTCCCGGTATAATTAAAACTCATAGGAGGTTTACCAGGAAAATCGTCCGTGAAAACACCGCTTAAATTGAGAGTATGAGCTTGGAGCATCGCGATACTAGGCATTATAAAGGTGACATTATTAATCGCTCCTACGAGCCTACTACCATTGACACATGTCGCACACGGGTTGACCCCAACACTCATGGTAAACATAAGTGAATGATCAATTTTTAAGGGAACTTTTGTAGGATAATCGATTGAATTCAAACTTCTAAGAGATTTAGTGAAGTTTAATTGAGAATTTGTGGCATTTAATGCGGGCATACGAGTGTATACAAGCCGTGAATTGGGTACAACGTGTTTATAACGCAAAAAAGCGTAATTACTTAAATTGTTAACCCCAACAGGAGAATCCATAAAGGAGGAAATAGCCATTAAGTATTTGCCGGGGGTTAGGTCGGTTTTAAGTAGGACATTGGTGGTTTGTCCAGGGGCGATGTAAATGGTGTCGGTTGTGAATGGTTTTGTGTAGCTTGCATCAACATCAACCACCGTGAATTGGTGACCGGCAATTTTGAAGAAGAGTTCGTCGTTGATTGCTGCGTTGATTATACGTAACAAGTATGTCATGTTATGCTCAACTTGTAGTGTGTATGTACCTGCTCAATAACCATTCAATTGTGTCGATTATTAGTGTGACGAGTTATCATTTTAGGACTCGAACATTCGTTATATGCTAGGTTAATTTTAATTTGCTTTTACTTAATACAGAGTAATTAATAAGTTCATAGACTACATACCTCGAGAAGAGCTCGAACAATTTTTAACAGGCCCAGTGTGACCGTTAATTGTGTGCGAGTCGGATACATTGGGGGGCAAACCGGATTGTGTAGCTTGGTTTATCACTGCTTCGGTATCTGCTTTCCACCATTCCCCTAAATTTGACATTGACCGACATCGAACTTTTAATAACTTTACCAGCTAAACGTAACATTTGTAAATCATCGTCATAACATTATGAGCTAGATGTTTGGATGAAATATTTCAAAGACGTACCAAAAATGATAATTTTTTCTTTATTGGGTTTAGGAAAGGGATAAGGGGTGCCCTTCTTAGGAAGAAGAACTATGGCACCATGAACGGTAGCTCGAAGCCAAGAAATGTGAGCATGCCAGAATAGAGTGCCTCTTTGGCCCGTAATCGTGAAGTTGTAGAGGTAACTTTGCCCTGTTTGTATTGGGCATTGTGTTATGTATGCCGGACCGTCTGACCACCCTGTTCGAAGTTGTCGAACACCATGCCTGTCCAAGTTCATGAGCAGAATGACATTAATTAAAATGGTCGAAATTTATTCAATAATTGTCATAATATGTACGCATTATAGTGATTATATTTTAGTCGCAATCAAACCGTTGTACCCATGATAAGACGGTCTGATTTGAAAATTGGGGTGCTCACCAATGAATGGTGACATTATATTGGACGTGGTTGGTGACCCTGACGAGAACATTATCGCCCTCTCTTGCGCGTAGTGTTGGGCCTGGAAATTTGCCATTTACTGTCACTATGGGCTTCGTCGAACAAAGTTTTGTGTAGTTCGCCATCTTCACCTACATGCATTGAAAAAACAAGTCGTTGAGAGTGTATTTATCTTAATATCTACTCTATTTTATAAACGTATAAAACTAGTTTACCATAATCTTGTAATAAGACCTCCAACATAATCGAGATATTCTAAACAAATGTAAAGAAACGCGTTATAATCTTGCATATATGATAGCACATCATTACATAAGTACCTTAAACTCGTAATGCCTCGCAGTAACCGCCCCGGCTAATGCTGACCGCAATAGCAACACGACCATGACAGTGAACCAAAGTTCCATTTCTAAATCACTAGTTTTATCGATCAGAACACCTTATTATTTTGATCTATTCGTTTAAAGCTTCCTATGATTTTATTTCAAACTTATATAACTTTTTTCGGATTTTTGACTTCATTATAAGACCGACAAACGCACACATGATATACATAAGTTCGTAATCACTAGTGATGCGATGTCGTTTTAATGGTTAGGTGATTGAAGAAGCCACCATACGTGATGTTGTATGGTGTGTTCTATTATTATTTGTGATTTAAACATGTTTCTATCACCAAGGTTTCTTGCATGCTACATAAAGTTGTTACATCTTATAGCATTGCAATGATTTATTGCAAGATTCTAGAGGACTATGTATCATATCATGTTGTTATCGATTAGGGATCATGTAGCTAATTAGTCGGTGCTACATTTTGATAGCCCTTTACTTTTGACCTAAAATCATTTATAAAAGAAAGAAAGAGCCCGTGACAGTGTCTGATTTATACAATGTCACCCGGAGATATCAACTAATAAACTCGTTAATTTTTCTTAATACTAATACACTAAACCCTGGTCGACGGAAATTTGTGTTGTTAGTATAAATGAATTATTGCATGATTCCACAAATTGAAGAAAGTGAAGACTCCTTAGCTTTAATTAGGAGTTATGTCTCTGTTGAACAACATCTTTCATTATGTAACGTGTGATGACAACAACACCAATGGAAGTTCCTATACAAGAATAATTCTTTCAGTATTTACAATACTTCCCAAATTTCAATCGCGATAAGGGAAGGAGATTCAAACGTCTGCGCTATACGTCTATACGACTATACTACACATACCAAGTCACAATGTTCAATTGTTTTTGGAGCTCTAACTCTGTACTTTTGGCGCTACTGTTTGGAGCGCCTTTACTTTTAGGCTAAAATTACCTATCGAAAAAAATCGTCTTGTCATCTGTTCACGACTCTAAAATTTGAAGGATTATATTCCTCGGCTTTTATATTATGATATGACTTAAAAATTAGATCCACAATGACAGAAGAAAAGAAAAGGATAAATATAAATATGACTGAAAAAAACTGCAAAAAAACAGATTAATTAAGCAGCTGCTCCAACAGGAACCGGTTCCTCAAGTCTGGATGATCCATACATGGTCTTCTCAAACCGGATGATCTCATTTTTGGATCCGTATGCTACTTGGGTCCTGTCGTCGAGATTTTCAATAACTTTGTCCAATACAGACTTGGTTCCGTCACTGCTGTAGCCTCCAGCATTCTCAATCAACAGTCCTAGAGGCGCTACTTCAAACAGCAGCCTCAACTTTGCCTTTGCTGTTGGTGATGTTACGTTCGTGAATATCCCCTTCTCCTTCACTATTATCTGAAAACATTTTATTCATGTGAGTTTGAACGTATTACACGTGCCACATGGGCAATGATAGGGCGTCACTGATACTAAAACTCGGAGTCCCAACAGGTAGCACTAAGTACTTTAGACAAATGATACACGAGATGAAGAGAAAAGGTTTGTGGCATAATGATGAAGTTAGAATTGATTCAAATGATTGTCGAGACGAGGAGATATTATGAATAGAAGGTTATGAGTACCTGGTTAACATCTGGGACCATTCCACCGGTGTATCTCAGTGTGTATTTCTCTCTGATATAATATTGAACCAACTGCAAACGTGATAAAATCCAACAAAATTAAAGACATAGGTGGCCGTATAAGAGGGTGTTCAGAGTGATCGATGTTATTGAGACGACCATAGCGAAAAAGTAACTTAAAAGTTGATGAAATAAACCTTGTCGTAGTCAGGATTATCGAAAGTGGCTCTCAAATTTCCGGGACAAAAGAGCTTCCCTTCACCGATCTCTGTTGTTTCCTTCACATGTTGCCACTTCCCTGAATACACCACCAAAAAATGTAACTCAAATGACTCATCAAAGCAGAGAAATGAAACTTTAATTCAATGAATTTTGAGTGATTTTGATCGTCTGTTATTTCTAATTGATGCAAGCAAACCTTCATCGAGAAGAAGAAATTCATGGGTTCCAGGGAAGCCCTTAATAGCCAAGACATAAGTAGTCCTCGGACCGTATATTCCCATGGCTGCAGCCACTTGGTCTCTGCCTGTCACCCCTGTTAACTTGTCCCCTGGCCACACCCCAAATATGGTTCCTACAGAGAAGTTTGTGTCGACAATGCTAGACCCATCGAGTGGGTCGAATGCCACGCTGAATCCACCTGTACATAATTTGCTAACATACTCAAATTGCGAAGTTCATGAATTTTCAAATTATCCAATGGGATAATTGTACGCTATACAAAAGCCTTACAATGCTAGTAAGGACGTTGTACAGTAGTGTACATAGTCATAGAAGATAATAACTCGAGTGTTAAAGTTAAGCACACCTTCGGTAGGACCTCCCATATCTTGAAGCTCTGGGACTTCTTCCGAGCAAGCATACTTGCAGAAGTGTGAGTATTCTAAGGACTGCATCTCAGTGTAAGGTATCGTATTAGCTTAATGTATGCTGGATTGTATAACTAATTACTCCATAGAGTATGTGACGATTTTACAAGTCAGACCAATTCTCTTTACCTATGCAAAATCTTTTATGAGACCGTCTTACACTCAGTTTAAAACTAAACCAAGACGTGTCTCATGCAAAAATTACTTGTTGTAGGTACTATTAGGCCTCAAAATTATGATAATAGAGGAAGTTGTGCAGGGGAATTACATCGAAAAGAAGCTTGTCAGCAAGAACATCAACAGCAAGTTGTTCATCACCAAAGGTATTGACACACTGAGTTCCTCCACATGAAGCTGTCCTAACTTTAAAGGCGATAGTCCTTAGTGCTTCTCCCATGCACATCATCAGTCTAATTAGTCCCTTGTCGGGTGTCGCCTTTGCTAGGAACTCTTCCTGCATAACCGTCTCACATAAGAATTTGTGTATCGCAACTACATGTATGAGTGTATGAGTAATATGTTTGTCTTACCAAACTGTCTCCAACTTCACATCTTGTTATAGTAGAAGAGTTTGCCTTAGTGACTCTTGTAGATGATGACTTTGTTGTCATCCTCAATGATTCTCCAAATAGTGAGCTTGATTTGAGGCTCTACAAATAATGTTTGCCATCATGTAAATAATAATTAGTATGTCGCTAAACTGTCTACACTTCTAAAATTGTGAAAATAACAATTGATCAGATATAGCTCATCCAAAAACAAACGACTAAACTGAAGATAATAGTTCAATGACATAAGTTTATAACGTAGCTGTTTGTAATTTTTCCTGAAAATAAAAACACTTGCTTGTAACACGAAACAAAACCTTTTGGCTATGTGTATAGACCGACGATGGAAGCAATAAGGCGGTCGAGTTCCGAGAAGAGACTCTAGGGTGCACAATGCATCTAGAGAAGGTAGCCATGCTAGTCTCCATATACACTTCTTTGGTTTGATTTGCAAGAGAAGAAATTAAATAAGCAAGTGATGTTCTTTTTTGTTAAGTGACTTGTGCTAGTGAAAATTGAAGTAGTCATGAGTAGGATTGTAGATAAGGAGTTAATGGTTTCGCGCCACGTGGCACAATTACAACAAGTTGGATACAACATACAACTATACAAGTAGTTCTTACAAGTGAAATGATCATCTATCAAAATTTATGTGGCTATGACACTTTTCATAGATATGGCCAATGTTTAGTAGTGAATCCTTTGTGATTTCTTTTAGTTAATATTTCTAGTCAATCTCTATTCAACATCCCTATGGTATATACTTTGGGTTTCAATATACGCGCATTCGATTAGCCAGATTATTTTAACATTTGGCTTCTATTGTGATTTGAACAAACGTAAAGAATTTGATGAGTTAGAGAAAGTATTTTGTTAATAATGAACTCCTCAATGTTATCACTTCCGGAACCCATACTAAAGTTATTATATCAACTTCGTCCTAAATGGCCATTGTCACTCGATATGAAGTTTTACCTCACCGTATATGTAAATAATGTGTGGCGAGAGTCTCTTAATATTGTAACATGACATCATATGAATATACAACCTAACTATTCACGAGAAACGTGGACACATTATGTTTATGCTCCAAAACACATCGAATTTCGTACAAGGTCGTCTCGTACCATTTTAAAGGCTTATTCGCAGATACGAATCGAGGCTCGGGCATTTAGAGAAAGTAACCGCTATCATAAAAACTCAAATCATCGCAACATTCGACACATTATGTGTCACAAGAGTCGAGTACGTTATATTATGCATCTTAGAGCTTATTAGTATTGTCGTCGTCATAGTTGTAGTCGTTAATCTTCGAGGTATACCGGTCTTCTTGATCTCGTATAGTACATTGGGCCAACTTAATGTCGCTTTAGTTGATCCCCATTAACGTAATTATCAATTGATTGAATTATTGAATTTACTTGTTGATCAAATTTAGGGTTATAGTCGGCTAATTAATAGCATAGTTTTTTCACCAACTAATCACTGAAATTACTCACAAGAGTTTTTAATCTTCGATTGAATTATCATTTCGCTTCGATGCATTAATTGTTTATCTAATTAGATATGCTAATCAATTGAAAATTTTAGGAATGTTAAGTTAGTTGATAATCAGTCGTTAAACGTAATTAATCGTTTCGTTTTGCATATTGTGTGTGATTTGATTAATTCGGCTTAAATATGCAAATCAATTGATAATTGTACTGTGAGAATGTCTTGTGAAAGATCGTCTTTCACTTTCAAATTGTGAAACACCGTGTTTTTTAGAGACTTAGTGTTGTACCATAGTCTTACTCAAAAGCTGTGATGCTTGACTAAGCATAAATTCTCACGTGAGACTGTTAGACAGGGTACAGCGACCTTATAATGCAACATGCCTTACATGATGATTACTTGATTATCAGGTTGTTCTCGATAATGGCGTGTGTGATATGATGAATTCAATGTCCTACTCCTTAATATGGAAAACAGTTGTTAACTGTATGGAATTGAGGTTGGTGATGAATAGGTTATTGCCCTTGTTATAGGTGAGGATTACAGTTATCGAATTTGATTGTCGTCGCTTGTAAAAGGAACGATGACAGGGGAATTGGTGTATGAGATCGGCCAAAATAAGTATATAAAGCTAGTGCAAAATGCCTTAAAGCATATGGTCAATGTCGTTAATGGCATATTGCTTGGACGCTATGAATCGAGTCAGGGTGTGGTGGAGATTTCTGATGCTGTCCCTCTTTTCCATTCCAACATCGGGCTTTTACCTCCCCTCGAGATCTCCCTTATGCATGAATGTTCCATTTTTATCCGATGTCGTTAATCTGAACTTTGTTGGTGCCTTCGTGTAATGATTGCCATAATCTTATAGATCTGTGATCGTGGTGATATGTACTGATTTTTCTCCTTTTCAATTAGATAGAAGAGTACTATGCTGATCAAGGTATGAGCTTGGTGGGGTACTTCCACGCAAATGAAAGGTCTGATGATGATGACCTCGGTAACATTGCCAAAATTTTTGGAGATAATCTTTGTCGATTTTTCACTCAGGCTGGAATTCTTGTGGTACGCAGATTGTTCTATCATCGTTATATTTATTTTCAGCTTTAAAGTTAGTACTCCGTAACTAGTAAGGGGGTAATTACGAATTTCCTTTACCGTCAGTTGATTATAGGCTAATGTATTTGTTCGGTGCATAGTTGGACAACCAAAATCTGGAAGCTTTATCAAAAGTCAGAGATCGCTGCACCGTGTGCAGGTAGCTCCTCATTCTTTGTATGTCCGTCTTACTAAATGCTACGTGTAAATGGTAGTTGAACACTTCTGTGTTCTTCTCTTTTACCGCTTCGCGCGCATCCTTTTCTCAGACTGGAATGCCTTTCTCTGTCATTAACATTGCTGGTGATTATGCTGTAAAACATTGGCTGATGATGATATCAGGAGATTATTGTGTACATTTGAGAGTGACTTGTGGGTTGAATGGTTGATTGAGACCGAGTCCTTTTGGTTGAATTCTGGCGTTTCGCCTGTATAATTGATCAGCGTCTTGAATATATCGCAGATGTGTGCTTGGTAAAAAGAGCCACAATGATTTCAACTACTGCGCTAGCTTGCATCTGCGGCTTGTGAACTCAGGTATGATTGTCGACCATCAATGATTATCACGCAAATGCATACCAATGCAGCAATGCAAATCTTTTCCTTTCAACATATAAACTGATAACAAATGCAGCCGAGTCTGAATTCGACCTTAATGAATTAGCTGGAATAAATCGGTCAACATGCTCAGTTCGAGCTTGACAAAAATGCAAATCAAAGTTTGAGCTCAAAATTTAGCGACCCTTGCCTGTGGGACAGGTGTATATGCGTGTGACTGAGTTATGTGATCACATAAGCACCTTGTTTCTATGATTTTTACAACCTCATCGTATGTGTACAGTCGTCGTATAAATTTTTGTATCCTTCGTTTTCAACCTCAGCTAGAAATCGTGCATTCACGTAGAATGTGAAGGGAATCAAATCAAACAGATGAGATTACATGCTGGTAGTAAGTGGAGCAACAGTTATTCGAAAGATTTTCTCTTCACCGCTTCCAAGTTAAAAAATCAAGGATTTGCTTGTGAATTGCTCGCGCCATTTAATCAAGGATCGTGCTTGTGGATGTCTAGTGTCGTGACCATCTTATCATTCTTTAATCACGAGATCATTGATTCAACATAAGAATAAAATGTCTTATAAACTACGGTTTATAATTTTACATATAAAATTTGCAATATATATGACATAATAAATAATAAATACGGAGTAGTTAACTTTTCACAATATATATTTACAAAAAGAGAAAGCCTTCCTTAAAACGGATATATTCGTCTTATCAATAAAACAGGTCAAGTATCACCACACTTGTACAAGTCTTTTGTTCTTCCCTATACACTTTAATATTTGTTTTAATTTTGATACTTGACCTGTCCTAATTTTAAGACGGATATATCCATTGCGGATGTACCCATCTTAAATGAGAATTTATGTTATAAAAAATAGATATTCAATTATGAAAAATCGTTTTTTTTTTAAACCTTGTGCCAGAATTATTCCTTCTACCAAACATACTGAGAGTAGAACTACAGTGACACAGATTTGTTTAATGTTAAAAAAGCCGTCCACTATGCATTAAACTTCACTAATTAAATCTCAACAATTGTGCCCAACACTTTATCCTTCACTATCTTTTTCATTCTTTCATATTTCTTCTTCATCTACTCTTTATCTCTCTATAATTATCATCATTAATCCACCTGCTTCTCTATTTTAATCAAGGTATACAAAAAGTTTGAATCTTTTGATGTTTTACATGCTCATTTCATAAAAAGTTTGAATCTTTTGATGTTTTCTAGCTCATTTCATCAAAAAAAATTGGATCTTTGATGATTTTCTAGCTCATTTCATCAAAAAGTTTGAATCTTTTGATTTTGTTAGCTCATTATATCAAAAAGTTTGAATCTTTTGATTTTTTCAGAACATTTCATGAGCAAGATTGAATATTTTGATATTTTTGTATCTCATTTATGTGTTCATTTTGAAATTTCAATTGTTCTGTGATTAACCCTTTTTTTTGTATAATTTGTAGGTTGAAAGTTGAAAGGTTAGAGTTGAAGAAAAAGTGATTAGTATTAGATCTAATTGATTAATTAATTTAAGAAGAGAGTGGTAAAAAAAAAGGAGGGTAAAAATGTCATTTACAGGAACACAGCAAAAATGTAAGGTGTGTGATAAGACAGTGTATGTGATGGATCAATTATCAGCAGATGGTGTTGCTTATCATAAGTCTTG
>JAUEKU010171048.1:0-10802 GCA_032274805.1 Gypsophila paniculata
TTAGGAAAAGTAACTTTATTAGGAAAAGTAATTTGTGTTGTTGATGGTTATTATGTCTTAATTTTTTTGCCAAAAAATGAATGCACAAGTTGAAGTTGAATGGACCAAAAAGGAAAGTGCACAAGTTGAAATTGAATGGAGGGAGTACTTGCTATCCTTTTTCATCTTCGTGAAAAGTACTTATTAACCCACATGTGAGATCCCTTATTAATTATAGATAAAAAAAGTGTTTATTTTATAAATTAAGGGGCTACTACTCTCATTATTAATTGGTTTTGGGATTGAACTTTCTTGGGCTTATCGAGTGAACTCTATTTCCTCCTTTATAAATGTGGCACAGGCCCTAGTTTCACATATACTCCGTATGAAACTATTTTGTACTCGATCCTTTCCCATGTATATTTTGAGCAAAGTCTCATATCAACGGATTAATAGTAATCAAAAGACGTGTTTGTGAGCTAATGAGTTGATCCTTCTATTAATAATTGGTTTAGATGAAATCTCATTTGCTTTTGGAGATGTCCGTCTCAATAGTTCTATAAACCCACTTTAGAGTACGTACTCAACAAAAACTATATTTGAAACAAAATTATATTGATCAAAGTTGAATTTAATTTAATTGAACTATAGCATAACCTAATCAAATGTCTTAAACCCTAATTTATGACTCATATGGCCTGGTAAATGGACCAATTGACGTCTGCATTTTGGGTGAAATGTGCATATAAGTGTTTTTCTCATTTTAATTATGAAAGTCATCCCTACTAAATTTCCTTCCCAAATATCACTATTTGAAATCAACATTGTCAAGCAATATACTGTCCTGACAGAGCTAGCATTAAATTCATGCTATGAATATGTGAATACAACAAATTATACTTTGGAAAAATGTATAATGCATGGGAAAAAGGAAGGAAATTAAGCATAACATCTGTAAATTTATGTTGGCCATCCATCATCACTTATGCTGATGTGCTTATTGTACTATAATTTGTCCATCCTTCACTGACTGTAATTTAAGACACTAACAAGTACCTAACATTTATTTGCGTCGAAAATGAGAGAGAACTTAAAGGAGGAGGACATCACCTCCGAGTCTCTAATCCTAAGTTTAAGGCCTTTTCTTTGGCTCTATTTACTCTTCCCTTCTTGGGTTTTACCTAGTTACGTTAGACTTCTTTAAAAGTAAACCTAATGTTCCTTTTTAAAAAACATGAACATCTATCATTTCGTATCTTCAATCTCAAACGCCACATTTGACAAAAAATGAGTTTTTTTTATCTAGTGATTATTTCCGAATTTGATCTAACACGCTTCGTTTACATATATATGTAATAATGAAATTTGTAATAATTTTTACCCTCCATCGATTCATTCCATCTTTTAAGATGATTTTATTAATTAACTTGATCATTTTGTGTATTCGTTATTGAACAATCAGATCAGGTTAAAAAACAAAGACGAGAGCACGATAGCAAAAATGGCTTGGAAACATAGGGAACAACTAAGGGGGAAAAAAAATGAATGTGTTCATTAATATCTTCCTAGTCGATCAATAATTCCATTATTTTGTGGTAGCTACAATTTCGAACCCTATATATATATATATAATTTCATTATTTATTTAAACACGTACAAGTTAAGTAAAAAAATAAGATAAGGAAAAAAATAAGATAAGTAAATAAAGAAATAATAAGATAGAAGAAGCATGGATGTTGGGGTGTGAAATAAAAGAAAGCAATAAAAATGGAGAAAATGAAGAGTGAGTAGTCACAAGTGAGTGTTTTGTATGTGTGATCTGACACAAATAGTATTATAATTGTTTTATTACCCAGCCTTTGTTGGTGTTGTTATTGTGCATATATAAATAGGAGTCCCACCACAGTTTGTTATGTTTAACCTAACTTCTTCTTCTTCTTCATCATCATTTACACCTTGTCTTTCAACCTCCACCATTTTCTCACTCTCTATATATATGAATCGAGTTATTTGGTAGTGATTATATAAATAAATATATAGAGAGATATAGTCCTAATTACGTTTCCCCACCTAGCTGGGCTTTTAATTAAGGTCAAGCACAATCACCTTTAATTTACTTTCTCTCACTAATTAAGCTAGCTTTAATTAATATCATCATCATCATCATGTCTGATCCCTACTTTAACCAGCAACAGCAGCATCATCAACAACTTAATCACTATTCCACTACTTACTTTAACCCCTCCTCTAATTACTCCTCTTTCAATCACTTCTTCCCTCCTCCTCCTCCTTCCACTTATAACTCTTCCCCTCCTACCACTAATCTTCATTCCAAAAATATTACTCCTCCTCCTACTACTAATCCCTATGACTTCAACTTGTTCTTCTCCAACCATACCAACTTTACTAATTTTAATACTTATACCACTACTACTAATAATAATACTCATGATTATACCTATTCCAATAATAAGAAGGTCAATATTAATAATTATAATAATGAGTCATTACCCCCCTCCCCGCCTCTAAGAGAGGCACTTCCACTACTTAGGTTAAGCCCAATTAGGCACTCCATTAACCTTAATAATGATGCCACTCTTGATGATGATGATGACGACTTCATTCTAGATCACGACGAGGTGTTCTCCTCTACAACTGCCCCCATGGAACTTGACAAGTCCTTCATCATCCATCATCATCATCATCATCACCATGATGATGATGATGATGACGACGACGATGTGACTGTTGCTCTCCATTTAGGGCTTCCAAGTTACACCCCTGCTGATTTGATCTCCTCCCTTTCTTCCTCCTCCACCACTTCAAATAACCATCACCACCATCATGATCATCAACATGATCATATGATGAATGATGGCAGTAAGTACGATAATCACATGATGGTTATGAATGATAATCACATGGGTACGGGTGTTGGTGTTGATGGCAGTGGTGGGGTTGGTGAGGATGAAAGATCCGAAGAAGTGACAATTGCATCTAGCTACTCATCCTCAGTCGGTGGCGGCGGCGGGTATTGCAACACGGCTGCCGCCATAGCACCAGGGTCAGTGAACAAGGGCCAATACTGGATCCCTACACCTGCTCAAATCTTGATTGGGCCCACACAGTTCTCTTGCCCTCTTTGCTTCCGCACCTTCAATAGATACAATAACATGCAGGTATTTCTTTTCATTTCTCTCTTTTCTATTATTTCCCCATCCTCCTTACTAAAGGTGAAACCTAAGTGGGTCTTTTTTTGGGGTTTCATTAGGTGAAAAAGCATAACAAAGTAAGGGTGAATTTCAATTAGCACCAAAGTTCTTCACCAACCAAACTACTATTGAAACACTTAGCTTGATATATATTCTACAACTGATATTCTTTCTTTAGTTGTTTGATTTAATGATTTATCTTCTCTTACTTTAGCAAAAATGTCTTCAATTGTAGTTATAGTAGTAGTAGCTCATAAAAGCAAGTAATTTTTTTAAAGTTAGTTTGATGGGGTTTCTATTTTTTAGTAGGACGACTCCTTTTTTTTTACCCCTTTATAACTTTAATGTGTTTTATATAATTTTTACTTTGAATTACATTTTGACTGTCATTGATGGTATTTCAATTCACATTTAAGATTTATAAGTAATGCATAAAAAGAAATATAATAAAATTGGGGAATGCTGAAAGCAAGTCTCAACTAGGGTTTCATAATCCAACATGCTGCTATATATATTTGATTTTGAAAGATTTAAAAGCCATCACATCTACTGGATAGATCAGCTATCTCATCAAATAAATGTAAATATTATTAATAGAAAAAAAAAATAAACACAAAAATGATGACATGGGGATTTGAAAACAATAATGAACAAACTGGTAACAGTAGCTTACTGCTCAGAACTACTGTGCCCTCTCTCTATATTGATTGAACCAGACATTGTGGGCTAAATCCCCTTTTCTCTTTTTCTTTTCTATTTTTTTTTTTATAAAGTTTTTGTTTCTTCAATTCTACTCCGTAGTGTTTTTGAAGTTTGTGTTGACTCTTATATGTTTCAACCATTACTTGAATTAGCTTGGTGTTTTACTAGCTAGTCACACATGGATGTACATCTCTATTTAACTTGGGTAAATTTACAGTTTCACTTTATGACCTTTTTCACTCTTAACCTCAAACATGTCAGAAATTGAATCATTTCCTATATACTGCTGTTAACTGACTATACCTTCTGATAACCTCTACACATTGCTTCATTCAATTCTTAAGAATCATCATTATACGTCCCCCTTTGTCTTACAAGAGACTTCTTAATATCCTACTTCAAACTGTTTATGGGGATTCAATTACTATACACGCCCTCGCGCCTATTCCTTGAGTAGCCAAATCTGAGTAGTTTAATAGCTCCCTTCGTCCTAGTCAATTTTATTTATTTACGTTTGATGTAACGGAGTGTCAGAGTTTGAAACATAAATACCAATAATTGATTGAAAAACAAGGTGAACAGTACACTTATTTGTTTTTGTCTTCAGAGATTTTTTTTTTCTTTTTTGATTATAATTATTGTTCTCCAATAAGTTTCCTCTGTTTAAATGTGCAATAATAATTAGTGTAAGGTACTTGATTCTCTCCAACATTAATTAATAGTACTTTCTTAAGCTCTTTAAGGCAACCAAAAAGAAGAGTGTAGCAAATAAACTTCATAATTCAAAGTCGACATGATATATGTATGGTCCATGCATGATGCAACATACATGTGTTATGTACACACACCCTCCATGATTCCATCCATGTCTATGTCAAGTCTTCCAATTACTTGGAGTAGTATGGATTAGTATAGTAAACTTGTTGAGTAAGTTTATGGGGATTATTATAGTGGCTTAAACCTAAGTTAAAGTAGTGGCATGAAAAGTACATGTGTGGGCTAAAATGTAGGCTATATAAGCTAAGCTAAACGAAGCTATGGACAACACACGAGCGAGCTTTATGGAGTGTCAATCTTTAGGCCTTTCTATTTTAGCTCCTTGTTATGGGACCATGTTTCTAGCATGGCTTTCAATTTTGTAACCATCTATCTTGGATGAATTAGGTGATAGCCATAGCTTATAGCTAGCCTCTACCGAATTATTTAATGCCACGGAATAAAAAGTTAATCAGGTTTAGAGTTCGAGACTTGAATATATAGCAATAATGTTAAAGCTTGGGAGGAAGAGTAGTTTTGTCAACTTGTTGTATAATTAATTACTTCAAATCTAGATTAATTAAACTGATTGGTGTAAACAAAGGAATTAAGAAAGGAAGCATATTGATATCAGCAGTTGAACACCTGCCCTAAATTTCTGGATTATGTTTTCTATTGTATAAACAATGCTGTATATAGTCTAAGTATAACCATAGCAACCAAACTTCTCCATAAAAAAGGAAGAATAAATTGGACTGTTATGTCAAACAATACACACCTGAATTTATTCAACTTTTAATTAAGCTAGCTACTGATCTCAGCCCAGCTATACCAATCAGTAGGCTGGCTATTGGCTAACTAAAAGACGTACGTTGATGGCCATTCTTATTTACTAGCCATGCACCTTTGCCCATGCACATTCTCCGTATGATTTATCTAGGGCACCATTTACATCTAACTATATTATCTAAACTTATACTACTCCCTCTAATTCTTCATTAATAGTCACCTAGGCACAATCTCTCTAGATTTAACCAATTAATATCGTGCACATTTCACTACCTTCATGACTATGACTCTTGCTCGTATCTAAACAAAAGTTATTGTAAGGAGTATATTTTAAGAAATTATTGGAGGCTAGAGCCTAGAAGGCTACAACTAACCCCCTGTGTTAGGGTCCTGGTACTTGCTACTACTTGCCCAATATTCAGACACGTGGGTAATGTTGTTATTGTAGATGCATTATATTCAAATGTTCAGATGAATTCGATTGAAAGACGATACTCCATCCGTATAATTAACTTATATTTATTAATTTGTGTTGTAATAGATGCATATGTGGGGGCATGGATCACAATACAGAAAAGGACCAGAATCCCTAAGAGGAACACAACCAACAGCCATGCTAAGGCTACCATGCTACTGTTGCTCGCCGGGGTGTCGCAACAACATCGATCACCCTCGAGCCAAACCCTTGAAGGATTTTCGAACCCTCCAAACTCACTACAAACGCAAGCACGGCATCAAACCGTTTGCATGTAGGAAATGTGGCAAGGCATTTGCCGTGAGAGGTGATTGGAGGACTCATGAGAAGAATTGTGGCAAGTTATGGTACTGTACTTGTGGTTCTGATTTTAAGCATAAGAGGTCTCTTAAGGACCATATTAAGTCCTTTGGACATTCTCATTCTGCCTATGGCATTGATTGCTTTGATGAAGACGATGATCCCGCTTCTGAAATTGAGCAAGATAATGACTCCGTTCAATGACCCGGCCACATTATATTGTGATCAATCCATCCATATTATATTAAGTTGCGCTTCGGTTTCTGTAATGACATGTGTATGGTGTCACCGACTAGTGTTGAATTTCATTACTACTACCTTACCATATGCTTCGTCTAAACTCCACAAAAATACAGGTATGTATTGAAACTCGATACTATATTATGGTGGCGCTAATTTATTTATTTTCCATGTAGGTTAAGCTTAGTATTAGATTTTCTTAAGTTTTTTTTTTTTTTTTTAGGTTACCAAGCTCCTGTTATTTACTTCTCTTAATGCTGTAAACAAGTGGAGTTCAATGTTGTTTAATTTTATGCAAGCGTCTATTTTCAATTTTTGCCTTGGTAAATTTTTATATGACATTTGTTTCTAGCATAACTCCCACGTCATATGCACGATTATCATTAATAATGTATTACGGAGTATTAATTCAAAAAGAATATAAATTAGAGCAGAAAGAGTGAATGGATGCATACATGTAAATAGAGTAGTGAATTAAAGGATCATACAGCTAGGGATGCTAGGCAATAAGCGTAAACACAAATGAGTTGCCCTTAACCTTAATTAGCTTAATTAGCTTTGATGTTGTTTTAAGCCACTTTAGCTGCCATATCATTAACAAACATGCATGATGGATTGATGGGTGGACCGTGTACGTAGAAGTGCATTAATCACATTCGCAGGCTTTACACATGGTAATAGGATTACTTGCACAAATCCATCATATAATCACACACATAATAATCTTTGAATATTCACAAATCACATTATGATGATATCAACTTTTTGTTCATCATCATTAAGCTAGGCTGTACATTTTTTTTTAGCCGTAAATAGAGTGTTAGTAACAAACTGACTTAAAACAAAGGAGGAGGGGGTAAGACAACTAGGTTCGAACCACAGGGAACCTATACATAGGTTCGAACCAAAGGAGGAGGGGGTAAGACAACTAATCAGTGACTTAAAACAAACTAAGAAAGGACATTAATGGTCAAACTTTAAGGAGTGGAGCTAAGACACGGAGGATTAGCGTACTGATATTGCAATATCCACGAAAACCAAGGGGTCGGTGGCACAGACCAAGTGACAGGGCAAAGACGACGATCTAGAGCAAACCAAAGGATGGTAAAGTCGACGTTGAAAGGCAGGGACAGAGGCGTCGAAAAAGAGGGTGCATGTTTTAATTTGTTGATCTTTATTATAAAGTTATTGCGTTAGATACGAAGTAGACAATCAAATAGTTTTGATCAATCAAGATTTTCAGTTTCAAATGAAATAATTATTAACCTATATGAATTCGTATATGAATATTATCATATGCACAAGTTATAATTTTTACTAGTTGCAATTAAGATGCATAGCTACTCTAGCTACATTAGTTATTTGTCTCATCGTTTTTCCCTAATACTTTTGTGATTGACCATTTGATTAATCTCCTTTAATTTCTGAATGAATACGGAGTACTAGTATCTACATGGTTGAATGAGTGAGAATTTAAGAGGATGTCAAGTATTAACCATTTCAAGTTAAATGAAATCATGAAAGTAGCATATATAGTGTTTGGCAAAAAATGAATAAATAACAAAGAAAAATGAGTAACTATAAGACATCAATCATTTGATCTAGTTAGTTTGTGTAAGGGAAGTTGGAGGGCAGTCACAAAATAAGTTAAAAAGGTTAGTAAATGAATGTGACTTTGATTGTGATAAGACTGATAAGTGATAACTTGTACAGGTCGTACTACAAAAACAATGTACTTCCTCCCATTTTTTGAATTTGCAACATTTATAAATGGTGCGGTTATTAAGATAGTGATTTGATGTGTGTAAGGAGAGAGAAAATAAATATAATAAAATAAATTATGTGAAAGGTATTTTAGGAAATGTTGCAAATTCAATGAATAAACCAAAATTAAAATATGTTGCAAATCTAACGAACGAGAGGGAGTATATACTTTGTTGTGCGGAAGTCAAAAACTATTTGGAAAGGAAACAATACATACAAGTTTGACAAAACAGCTGCAGGTTGTAGCACACTGTACATACATAAATTAATTCATCACAATACCAATTCAATACTTGAGTCTTTTCTCTATGTTTACCTTTGGGTAATTACTTGTACCTGAAATGTGAACTCAGGTTTATGTGTATTGATCTATACTAGGCTACTAGCTGTGAAATTGAAAAGTGAAAACAGTTAAATGAACTTTTACTTAGTATTGTCTGAGTATTGCTCTTTATTATTTATTGAGTTATCAACTTTAATATGTTTAGGCTCCATCCTAATGATTACATAGAGAAATAGATGACTGAAGTGACTAGAAAGGAAAAGGTATCTCATGGTGTTTTGTATACAGTAATTCAAAATTATTTCTGAGATGATAATACTTTAAATTTGTTATCATATTTATTTAGACTTCTAATAAATTGATGAACCTAATTCGTACACCTACTACTTTATAATTATTGATTGATAATTCTAAATGATATGTAGATTAAATCAGATTTCAATATAAAAAAAAAAAAAAAAAAAATATGATTATTCTCAAAATAAATAAAAATAAAAGTAAAAAACAAGCCGCAGTATATTATATGTGACCACATTTTATAGATTAGAAATTAAAAAGTGAAAAATCGTCTTTTTTTAAGATTCGGGTAAAAAAAGCAAACAAGAGGAAAGAGCAGTAACAGTGAGAAGGCAGGAGAAAATGTAAAAGAAGATATTAGTAGCAGCTTTGATGTTAAAAAAGGGAAATGTAAGACTGGTGTGAAGTTGATAAGTCAGGATTATCCTCTCTGAGTGTGAGATGAAATGTCTTGTCTAAAATGCAGCAGCATTACGATGATGGGTAATGGGCATCTTGTACATCTACAGTTTCATTAGCTCGATCTCTCGTTTTTTCAGTTTTAGATTTTCTTTTCCCTTTTATGCCAGCTTTCTATACATTGCATATATTTTTAAGGAGTAAGTCTTGTGTTCGACGGTCTTCGTACACGTAAGACCGAAGATGGTCTCATATGAACATTTATGTTTCATTCTTATCCTTATCAAGTTCTCATGATTTAAGAAGGGAGGGGGATCTATGTTCTCGATCAAATGAAAAGCCATACGAACTAGAACAAGTAGAACTTTGGAGTTTAGAAGGATATATTCCAACAAATTAAAAGTTAAGAGAATAAGAGGACAATGGTTAGAATATTCGTCAAACTATTACACCATATGATTTTATGATTTGAATAATCATTATGATAAATAATTATGCATTATATAAGATATAATCATCGGTCTAACATGAAGTTTGTATCGCATACTACACTAGCTTGCAGTCTTGCACCATCTAAAAACATGAAATGACTATAGAGAACAAAGTTAGTTGATCATAAAAGTCAATTACAAATTTATTCTAGGACGCATAGTATAGTATAGGGTAGGAAGTTTGATAAATAACCAATTCAATGTAAAAAAGTGGAGAAATAAAAATGGGATTAAAAATACTTAAGAAAACTCACCAGAATGAGCCTAAAAGCCTCAGGTATGGTTGAAATAATTGCACTTTGTTTCAAACAGCATGCCACATTGTCAGCCATTTTGATACCAAAAAAACACAGACAAACAAACTGATGAGTTGAATAACATAATGTACGACTTCACAAAGGACTAAGGACGTAATACTTGGGTCATTTAATCACCAGAAAAAGCAACTCTGATCTACAGCATCATTTGTTTTAGGCCCATTAACTATTATATTGGCCCACCATTTAAATCCAGCAAAGTATAACCAACATCCTTTCTACTTTCTCTGTTTTGGTAAAATTTTGGCCCAATGAAATACTCTCTCCACCCTTTTTCTCTTTTAGAAATATAAATGGTGTTAGCGTCACTGGGTGATAGTATCACCTGCGCTTGGCGGCATTTGAAATGATCAGTATCACACGGGGTTGCTTTACTTAGATTGAACTATAGGTTTATAACTTTATAGAAAATCCATCTAATCATTCCCCATTCTAGGGGATGACAAGCGGCGGACATCTTTAATTGTGAATCTCTTTTGTAGGATTCACTTTAATCATGTCACTTAATTTAGCTGATTATCTTAAACAATGAGAAACACAACCTTATCAACCGCTGTTCAAATCATGTCATCTGATCTGGTCACAAACAATGATACAAAGGTCAATTAATAAATTCCCAAACTGGAGGAAGATTGAATTGGTTATATACTGTCCCTTTGTCTCTGCTCTTCTTCGGGTTTGTTGTGGCCTGATCTTGCTCATTGGGCTATAAATGTTATCCAAACTAATTTGAAATCCGGTTGTGGTAATTCTATGAACTTCGACAACACAATCGCAATGCGACCTCCATAGTTCATA
>JAUEKU010171059.1:0-10286 GCA_032274805.1 Gypsophila paniculata
AGGTAATAATAAATTAAAAAAATACTTATGTCTAAACAAAAATAACAAAAAAAATATCAAAAGCCACAAGTTATTAGTACATAAAATAAATGTATAAAAATTCATTTTCATGAGTTACAAAATGATGAGGGCTAAAGTCGTATCACGTTATCAAGATAAACCTAAACACTACTAACAAATAGTCAGTGGCAAGTAGGGTCAGAGTCCACAGAGAAACGTGCAATTATACACAGTCTTAAAACAGCAAAGTCTATTCTAAAGAACGAGAATGAATAAGTTTGAGACTAAACTAAGACAGCAAAATAATGAGATGATAGAAATCAAATAAAGAGAAGTCTAGGGTCAGACGAGTCAACCACGTAACGATGGAAATAATGATTCTAGCTCGACAATTGCTAAGGTCAAAAGGTATAAGTGCAGTCTTTTCAGTACCAAGGACACCTAAGGAATCTCTCAACGGGCCCTCGCAACTTATTGGGATATCCTAAAGATTGCTTTGAGTCTTACCCTAACCAGGCTTTCGATCTTAGGTCAAGGGGAACTAAACAGTGAAGATAAGTATACAATCTATCAACAAAGACAATTATAGCATAGCAAGCAGTTAGACCACAATCACTGTCTCACAAGAAATCATACAAACCCTATGTCACATGTCGCCCTAACCCTAGATATGAATTAGCTACGCATGATAACAACAATGAATAAAACAACAAACAAGATTGGATAATAATAAGACATGCTAAAGATTGAAACTTTAATAACAATAAAGAGAATTCGAATACAACTTACGAATGATTGGAATCAAAAGATGCAAACTTGAAGAGGAAAAGCAGTCTAAGAGTTCTCTAAAACATAAAAGACAAACTAACGTAAAACTGAAAAGTAAAATATGAAAAGTGCTGTTTTATTCCCCCAAAACCTAATACTTATACAAAACTCGAATATAAGCTTGCGGGTATCAGAACTGACCGGTTTTGGCCAGGCAAATCGGTCGGTTTTGGCCAAAACTTGACCGGCCGATTTTGGGTCATCCAAACCGGTCGATTTTGGCTCTTGCTTCTCCAGTCTTTGTCTTGAGTGAACCGGCCGGTTTTGGGCCACAAAACCAGTCGATTTTGATCCCAGATTCTCTCCGATCTTCACTAAATCATGTCTCCTTGGTCCGTCTTCCGCTCTCGACTCTAGATTCCCCAATGCACGAAAAACCGTCATTTGATACATTTTCTGCAAAATACACCAAACTACCACGAGTAGCAAAAGAAGAGAGAATTGAAGCCAAATAAGTCTATAAAGACCTCAATATGTAACTAAAAAGCGGAGGAAAATAGGGTCAAAAGGTGATGCGAAATAGACGCATCACCCGTGTCTACATACTTACAGACGCGAAACTCTTGTCTTTTGAAAAAAAAAACCCATCATGTCAAAATTTTCAAAGATATTTTACTTTATTTTTGATTCTCGAAACTCTTATCAAAGGTTCCACACATTTTCAAACGAGTTTTCAAAAAACATTCCATCGAACTAATGGCCCATAGTCATTTTTAGCCCGACTTAAAGCAACGAGTCTTTTTAAATATCGGGGAATAATCATTACATTCCCGTGACATTTTCAAGAGCATAAGTGGATCACATGGCCCATCGTCGTCGGGACTCACTTATCCAAAAACTTTTCAAAACACCAAACCTGAGAATATCCATTCATTTTCGCGGAGTATTTCAAATGGGTCGAATGACCCAGCAAGTCATCTTGACCCAATACAAACAAAAACTTTTTCAAACTAGGCCCAAGAATAAGCATTACGTTTTTGCGCCACTTTTCATCCTTGGACCGATTAACCTATAGTCATATCAGCCCATGAAAAACATTCAAATTTCACAAAGGAAAACCCGAGAGTGGCCAAGCCCATTACTCGTCGGCCTTCATTATCAGATCGAACGGCCTATAGCCGTCTTGGTCCAATTCCTTTCAAACAAACACTCAAAAATAAGCAAAACATTTTCGAGATATTTCAAAAGTATAGTCGGTCTGATCGGTCCATAAACGCTTCAGTCCGGCATTCAAAATCTCTTTGCATCGCAATCTCAATGATTCCGGCCCTAATCCACACACCATCAAATTGGGCCAGTCTGATTTTATTTTAAAACTTTTCATTCAAGACGAACGTGCTGACGCGTTCCGTTCTTAAGTCTCCATTTTTCGAAACAAAATTATTTTTAGTTTCAGGTCGAGTCTTGATATGGCGAGTCAAGCTTTATGTTTTGGTACTAACTGATAAATCGGCAGGTTCAGATCTTGTCCTGGATACTCACCTCACCAAAAATCGTCAAGTTAAGCCCACTACTTCTCGCAAGATGACTAACGTTGGACAGATCCAAGCTCTTCATGCTAAGATCGATTCACTAATTGCTCTCGTAGGGAAAATGGCCGACCTTCAGAAGGCAGAGGTCGAGAACACTGAACATCGCCTCAAGGAAGAGTCCAAGCGCAATGCTAAGAAGCTCCAGACCATGGAGGAACGCCTTACTGTTGCAAAAGGCTATTTGATTCATGCTGAGAACAAGTTTGTCCCGGTAAACATCTGGAGCGAACTCCCCAACAATTTGGCTATTTTCTGATTTGCCCATCTTCAAGGGCACTGAAAACCCGTTAGTGAACATTCGGGCTTTCAAGAGCCAAATGGCCATTAAAGGCGTCGACCGAAAGCATTGGCCGATGCTGTTTCCGCACTCCTTAGATTCCATTCCCAAACACTGGTTCTACCCTATTGACTCATTCCAAGTCAAGACCTTTGAAGATATTGCATTTGAATTTGACAAGCAATATCGCGACAACGAGGACACGCAAGCCTCTATCCGAACTCTGGAAGTGCTGAACCAAAGGGACAACGAGGGCTTCACCGAGTACCTTACTCGGTGGAAGTAGCTGAGTGCTCTGATCCCTAATCGTCCGAACAAGGACGAGTTGGTGGAGAAATTCATCAACAATCTTCGCCTGTCTACCAAGGCAAAATGAGATATAGTAACATCCAGAGCTTCTAACAATTGACCCAAGTAGGTACTCGGATTGAAGACGACTGAAGGGCCGAAATATGTCCAAGTACGTAGGACGTGGTTTCCAAGGTAGTTCTTCTCGCACCACCTCTCATGCAAACAAGAACGAGGAGGCACACTCTTTCAATGCGCTAGAAGCTCTAGCCATCTCTACCCCTAGCTCATCGAGGCAAAAACGGGAATATTCCCCGCTCCACATGTCCTATGCTGAAGCGCTCCGCAAACTGGTCGCTAAGGACCTACTCCAACTATTTGGGCCCACCAGTGAGCGACCTGCCGAGAAAAAGTCATCTTGGTGGGACGTAATGCCTATTGCCAATACCATCGTGGCAAAGGGCATGACATCGAGAAATGTTTTCGCCCGAAGAATGCAATTCAAGACATGATTGACACGAGTAAGCTTCCCAAGCCGTCTAAGGGTTCAAAACCCTCAAATCAAGAAAACCCGCTGCACAATCACGCTATCTTCATAGGGTCGATCCATATTACCAATGATCCTGATATCTGTAGGGTCTGGGACAGTGATGAGGAGGATGTCTGGCCCGCAGCCACTTACATTGTGGCCGAAATCAAAAAGCCGTCTTACTCAGCCGTACCACTCAAGTATGGCAAACCAAACAAGCCCGAGAACATGAAGGGCAAAAACAACAAAAAAACAAAAGCAACAACAACAATAACAACAAAATTACCACCAAAAGCGAAGTATTATTTCACGCGTTCCGGTCGACCCTACTAGAACGCCTTGAAAATCAACGACCCGAACAACGGTAGATCTTCGTCTAAGAAGGTGATGGCATTAGCGATCCAATCCCTTGTGACATGGCCGACAATTTGGTTGGGTGACATGTCGGGATATTAGGAGTTTTCTGGGTCAAATCCAACACATATCATGCTTCATAAGTAGGTTAACCATGATATGCGAGCCTATCTTCAAAAAGCTTAAGAAAGAGGAGCACACGAAATGGGATAACGACTGTCAAAGAGCATTTGACAAAATTAAGGATATACTATCAAATCCGCCCGTCTTGCAACCACCACAAAAGGTTCTACCCCTATCCTTATACATAACAACAACCCCCACAGCCATGGGCGCCATGCTAGCACAAACAGTAAACGGTGAAAAGCGAGCGATTTATTACATTAGTGAAATGTTCCAAGTCTACGAAACCCGTTACGCACCCGTCGATAAGAGTTGCTTAGCACTAGTTTGGGGAACCAAGAAGCTGAGACACTACATGCTCTCACACCGAACTCATGTGTATTCAACGATGGACCCCATCAAATACCTCTTTGAAACACTTGTCCTAAACGGACCATGGCTAGATGGACCTTGCTACTGTCCGAATACGACCTCAAATACGTACCCTTCAAGGCCATCAAGGGAAGGGCAGTATCCGACTTCCTGGCCGAAAACGAAATACAAGAAGAAACCGTCACCGACACAACCATGGTCCCAGACGACGGGATCTTCAGTATTCTAAACGATAACTGGGAATTATACATTGATAGAGCTTCAAACGATCGAGGTTGCAGTGTAGGCATCCTACTTATATCACCCAGCGGTGATCATACACCCTTGTTCATCAAAATGGACTTTAACATAACAAATAACGCCGCAGAATACGAAGCATGCCTTTACAGACTTCAGGCCGTCCCTCATACTCAATATTCAAAACTTACGAGTATATGGAGACTTTTCCTTGATTATCAACCAAGTATCCGGAGCGTGGAGAATCATGAACGAGAATCTGGCTCTGTACCAAGCCAAAGTACAGGAAATAATGCGTAAATTCAACCATATCGAATTCATCCACCTCAAAAGGGAGGAAAACCAATTTGCCGACGCTCTAGCAAAACTATCCTCCCTCATCAACATCCCTCCACACATGGATACACCATCCATCGTCGTGGAGAGAAGAAGCGAGCCCGCATACACTAATGCCATTTACGATGAGGAAACTCAGACCGAGCCATGGTATCAAGCCATTCTCAATTACAAAACAAGCAACGAATATCCACCTAACATCGACAAACGCAGTAAACGGGCTATTCGACTTCTAGCCTTCTAGTTCGTACTAGAAATGGGACAACTCTTCAAAAAGACGCCATAGGGTACATTACTCACATGCGTGGACTTCAAGAAAGGACAACAAATCATCGCCCAAGTGCACGACGGCGAGTGTGGACCACACATGAACGCCCGCGCCTTATGCAAGCAAATATTACGGCTAGGATGGTATTGGACCACCATGGAGGCAGACTGCATCAGATATGTCAAACATTGTCATAACTGTCAAATATTCGGTAACGTATTACATGTACCTCCATTGCCGCTATACAGCCTAACGTCGCCATGACCTTTCTCTACCTAGGGCATCGACGTAATCGAAAAGTCTTTCCGATTGGAACATGAGGTCACTGTTTCATCCTCGCCGCCATAGACTACATCACAAAATGGGTAGAAGCTGCTTCTTTCTGTGCACTTTGTACCAAACAAGTTGCCAAATTTATTCAAAATAACGCCATATGTCGCTGTAGCATCCTGCACGAGATCATAAGCGACCAAGGCACGCACTTCTGCGGAGAGTTTGAACCACTCCTAGCCAAATACAAAACACAGCACCTGAAATCATCACCATATCAACCCCAAAGCAATGGCGCTGTCGAAGCCGCAAACAAAACCATCGTCACGATTCTCGATAAGATGACCGAGAATTACCGTGACTGGCAAAACAAAATCCCTTTCGCACTTTGGGGATATCATACAACCATCCGGACGCCAACCGGAATGACACCATACTTCCTCACCTACGGCATGGAAGCCGTAAAAAACCTGTGGAAGTAGAAATCCCGTCGCTACGCATTCTAATGGAAAGCCAATTTCCTGAATTTGTATGGGCACGGGAACGATATGAGCAGCACATGCTACTAGACGAACGTCGTCTAAATTCCCTCAGCTCCGTCCAAATGTATCAATCATGACTACAAAGGGCATTTACACTACAAAAAAATTACCTTTTCGCATCATTTAATTCGTATTGATTTTACATGCGACACTAATAACATAAAAATAACTCGTTAACTGACAGATAATTGTGACAAATAATAATTGCCACTAAAACCAATTAAAAAACGTTGGTATAGACAAATAGTAGTGGGCTTATACACTAGTATAAACTGATCTCTTTGAGTCCTCCCCCACTCACCATCACGTTAATTAACCCTCGCTCAAATAAACCTCACTCTCTTGTAACCTATTCCTTGTTTGACGGCTACGCAAAAAAACAAAGCCTCGGCCACACTCTGCATGTTCGCCAACCTTCAAATCAGCCATCTGGGACGAAAAATTCAATGCTTGTAATTTTTTATTTTTTGTTTGTAATTTTTTTGTTTTACCATAATTAATCAAAATTTCAATTTTATTAATTATTTCTAGCAATTAGTTTATATTCTTGAACAATTTTAAATTTGCATTCATCTAAACCATGCAGTTAGACATTTGAATATGATTTTTAGATGTTTATTTTTTAGGGTTTTTGAATTGTTGTGTTTTTGTTCAAATTATATAATGGATTTTGCTGGACTCTTTTCCAAAAACAAGTGGGCATGTTGTGTATCATACGGAATATATGTTTTGTAAGTAGGTTTTGTATGTTTCAAGAATTTTAAAAAAAAAATAGTCAAAATTGTTAATGGTAATTCCGCAGTATTGTAGTAATTACCGTGGGTTTAGAGTTTCAATGGTGTTGAGATCTATTTTATGCTAATCAAGTTGATTTGGGTGATAACCATAGGTTGTAAGGAGTATTGTATCATATACGAGGATTTATCTTAGGTTTTGGGTATGGAAAACTTAAGTTTATTATGATACATACTATATGCTATAAGTAAACATTGACTTGTGAATATATATATCTCTTATGTGACTGTATCATGTATGAGACCGCCTCACGTGTGAAATAAATAACAATCAAACAAAGTCAGTTAAATTAAAGAAAAGATAATCATATTTGTGTGAGAGGTGTCACTTATTGTGAGACCGTCACATTTCTAGTATGGTTTTCATTCATTGTTATGTTAACAGGGTTGTTATCTAACCAAATAAAATTATAGGAAAACCAAGAGATCAATGGCTCAAACTTACGTCATATTGGGACCAAGACAAGATAAAGGTGACTTATCTACATTTGATAGAAGACGTGCTTTGTACAAAATGTAATACCAAATTTGCTATGTCAATTGACTAACAAAAACAAATTTATGTGTACAGAAGCGTGCAACTATTAATAATATCAATACAAAACGACCAAAGAATGTGTTTGGAAGACAAAGTTTTGCGTAGTAAAGGGCTAAGCATTAAACAGGTACGAGTAATGCTTTTGAAGAATCCTTGTAGATGTTTTTGCTCGTTCCTTTATACATTTGTTTTATTGAGTGAATGTCATTACATCATTCTTGTCTACAGATGGCATGGAGCCAAGTCTTGCACAAATAACTCCAATAAAATTGTACTCGTAAGATCTTATGCTACTACGTGTTGTTGATATTGTTGTTCCTATTGCTACAAGCAATTTTCGTCTTTGCTGGTACGAGCCTTTGTTGCATCGTCTTTAATCGTGTCACTACTTTCTTTGTTGCAGCCCTTATTGTATATATATAGTTTGCTCTTGGTTTTATAACTTTTACGGGTTATCTTAATCAGGAGGGTTGTTCTTTCCTTCCTGTGTACTTCGGTGAATCTTGGATTTAATTTGATGGTGTATAAAGTTTAAAAGGTTTTTTTTTTCCATATAGCTGTCGTCTAGAGATGTTCAAGTATTTGGTTAGTTTAGAGATGTACGATTCATTTATTAAATGTGATCTAAATTCGTTCATCATTAGTCGTGTGCCCTCTTGTTATAACAATCTTCATAACAAATATGAAAAGAGCAATAATTTGCGCTAACTTCACTTGTCTTTTTTTTTTTTTTTTTTAGTTCTAGATATCAAAGGTATCGACAAGTGACCAAAAGGACCAGAAGGAGAGTTAAAAGACAACTCATTTGCTGAAGAATTGAAATTTTGAGAAAGGAGCTTCTTATGTTTAGACTACTTCAAATATATACACATTTTATTTCAGCTTAATGTATGAATCTTATTATAAGATTGTGTAATCTTGGTGTCGCAAATCGTTTATATACTATATTGTATTCTATTTGGAATGATTAAAAGTGCTAGAATAAATTGATTCTTCTTAAACAAATGATAATTTTGTATATTGCTTGACTTTCTTTACATATTGTATCAATTACTATTGACATCGTATCAAATTAAATAGACATCCATATCAAAATAAATCGACACTAGAGCTTCTTAAATAGCGACGATTATTAATGAAAATCATGTTGATTATAATCGACACGGTAGAAAATTGATGTGAATTACAAATCACCATTTCGTATCAAACATAATCGTCACGACATTCGCCAGTAAAGGTAAAGGCATTTCGTGTCGCTTAATTTGCGGTAACCCAACGATTGATATAATCGCCGTGAAAAGTTACGACAACGGTGCCTACAGTGTCGAATGTGTATTCGATGGGAAAAGTTTTTGCGACGAATATAACCGTTACGAAAACAATAAATAATCGCCACGAAAGCTACTTTTGTTGTAGTGTTTGTCCTTTTCTTCTGCATGTACCGCTGCACTCTTGTGCCCTCCCCTTTACTTCTTGTCCCCTCTTTGTCCCCTACGTATATCTACGCACCTTCTCCTTATTTTTTCTTGTACCTGGTATTATCTCCTTTTTTTTTGGCTTGTACCTGTCATTATCCTCTCTCCCCTTGTGCATATTGATCTTACCCCTTCCTCATACAACATTATAAATCCGTGTTTCTTTTTTTGTTTTATTCTACGTAGCCACTACCTTTTGTATTCTTTTTTTTTTTTTTAAATTCTTTACTTTTTTTTGTCTTCTTGCTCAAACCACTGCGTGCATTGTACGTACGATACGTATGTACCTCCCTTTATTTGTCTCGTACGTATCTCCTTGTCGCTCCTCTCTCCTCGACTTCCAAATGGGTGCAATACTCTGCCCTTTTGCTACACTATGTAACCTATTTACCTCATACGCCAAATCCGAGACCCCTAGGTCCCCTTTTCTTCCTTATGTACTACCCTTTCTCACTCATCCTTACCCTGACTTCTCATTCTCCCCCTATTCAATCCTATACTCGTCACATGCACCGCGTCGCTCTCCCTCAAATAAACAATACTACAATTGTGTCACGGGCCACAACCTCTACCTCACGATCTCTTACTCCGCCCTCATTCTCCTCGTGGCTCCTTGATAGTGGTACATCTCATCACGTAACGATGAATCAGTCTCACCTATCAACACTTTACCCATACAATGGCACTGATGAAATTATTATTGGTGATGGTACTGGGCTCACTATCTCTCATATTGGTTCCACCTCTTTATCTATAAACTCTAACAATTTTACCCTGACCAATGTATATTGTGTCTCATCTATGAACAAAAATATTATCTCGGTTAAACAATTTTGCCGCGACAATAATGTAACTATCTCCTTTACTTCCTTCTATGTGATCGACCCACTTACGAATAAAACACTCCTTCAAGGCCTAGCAAAAGATGGTGTTTACTATTGGCCGGCCACCCCTAAGATGGTTCATGTCACTGCTCGTCAAGAATTGGACTATCACCATCGCTTTGGCCATCCTACATCACTCACTTTACGTTCGATTTTATCTAGCATAAATGTCCGACATTTGAGTAATAACGACAATTGTAATGCTTGTCATATTTCAAAAAGTATTAAGCTTCCGTTCCACGCCTCTACTCTTGTCTCTACAAGACCACTTGATATTATTTTCAGTGATGTATGGACATCCTCTATTTTGTCGTATGATAATTACAAATATTATATTATTTTTGTCGATCACTTGACAAAATATATTTGGTTGTATCCCTTACGATTCAAATCTGACACATCTACTGTTTTTACATACTTCAAAAACCTGGTTGAAAAGTAGTTTGAAGTTCCAATCAAAACTCTTTACTCTGACAACGGAGGGGAATTTGTGAAATTATCCCATTTTCTAGCTGTCAATGGGATTTCTCACTACACTTCTCCTCCCCATACTCCAGAACACAATAGTTATGCAGAATGTCGCCATCGCCACATCGTAGACACCGGCCTCGCCCTACTTAATCACTCATCCCTTCCTAT
>JAUEKU010171070.1:0-11179 GCA_032274805.1 Gypsophila paniculata
CCAAGTGACGTTTTATTCCGAATGCTTGAGAAACCTTCTCCTCCAAAGCATGTATTTGTGGATACCGGTCTACAATATTAAGCTTCCATTTCCATCCAATTGCACCTAGTGAAAAGTTATGACCAATGCCTAACTACAATAAGAAACATAAAAGACACTATTAAGTCTTACGGAGTATTTGCTTAACCAACTATGCAATCTCCGACATACTTTTCGTTGGACTGTATAGACGACAGGAAAAGCTGACGATTTTAAGTTCATCCAGTTCATTGTCAACACCAGTCACCTAATATACTCTATGAAGTGCTTAAATACAGGCAGGCTATGCAATCAACAACCACATCTAATACACAATGTTGTTATAAATTATCCATCAATAACTGTCCATATTTAGATTACACGTTTCTCATCATAAGTCAAAAGAAAACAGCCTCTCTGTGCGGTTTAGCAGCAGCCAAAAAAATTTTATTTTCTATGTCCCTTGGTCCACCTGACCGGAAGCCCCTTTAGCTCACTTCGATCCACCTATTTTTTTTACGTTTTCCTTATTCGTATGATCCATTTATTTCCTAATGGTTTCTTTTTAGGTAAACTTTTTGGGCTAAAGTTCATATAAAAGACTACTTTTCCCCGCTCGCATTTGTCTCCTAAAAACCAATCCAAAAGTAAGCTAATTAAAGAAATGATGATTAGAGAAAGCGGGACTAAATACGGAGTAACCAATTGGGTCTGGACCTATGTTACTCAAAACTTGGCTACTACTGTTCCTTCTACCTTTTTTGTTTAGCGAGTTCCTGAATTTGACCGAGACATTACATGCCGCCTTCTTACCCGACCTTTGTCTCACTGTCAGGTTTCTCAAGCCCTGATTTTAAAAAACACATTATTATAAGACATTAATTGGACCTGTATCCGTCTATTAGACATGGTCATCGAAATCAATAGGATCATTTAGGAATGAATTCAATTCGAAACTTACCAGGTCTACGGGACATGATATCGGTCATCGACGTTAGTACACTCATAACTCCTAGAGAAAAACTCTGCAGAGGTTGTACAATCACACATTCATCAGTTTCATTTGATTCAATAAAGTTATGGTGTACGAAGCACGAAACCAATTGATACACAATGTCAAACGGTTACCAAGGGAGAATTTTTCAAACAAATTACAACTTCATCAACATTCGACAACAAAAAGGTCGTAAAATAATTTAAGGTCGACTACCACGACCCATCATGTACCGCCTTAACAACAACATTATTTACCGTAATACCTATAACAAACTATCCAAGACACCTTGTTTTAGATAATATTTTATAGTGTTGAAAACACACAAAGACCGTTTTAAGGCCGACTACAATGACCAATCATATAACAGATCGATAACAGCATCTACACATTTTTTTTTTCGAATGTGCCATAATAAAAATTACGAGGGAATCCTAATGAAAAAAGTGTATACAGAAAAACGAAAAATCAAGAAAAAAGAGAGAAGTACTTGAAAAACAAAATACCAGTTAGGGAGCAAAAATGATGGAAGGCATAATGTGTAAGGGTGTTATAGAGAGAGTTACACAATGTGAGACGGTTTCATAAGATCACAATGGTACGAGAGGGTCATAATTTAGAGAAGGATTATGGGAAAAAAAAAAACTGGATACAACAGAGAAGACTCGGTCAGGGTGAAATGAACAAATAGAAGGTAAAAAGAAAATCGACATTGAAACAACGATTAAGAATTTTAGATAGTAACCTTGATAATCTCACCGAGGTCTTTTCGATGACTCTTTATCAACATTACCACCGTTGTTGCACAGAGAAGTTTAGTTAAGCTAATGGCATACATGCAGCGAAGTTAGAATAGACTACCAAATACGTACCTCACAAGGGGGAGTCACATAATTTGAGAAGCGATAATCAAATCCACACAAGTTGCAGACGAAGTTGACAATGGTATTCGAAATCGTTTGTAATCATGTGCTAAAATTCAACCGACTTTAGCTCTGAAATTGTCAAATACACTTTGTAAATCGCTAAGAATAGCACGTTGGTTTGAATTTCAAGAGACGGGCAATTAATTGATGACTTCGTGATTTGCAAAATTAAATTGGTGGAATGAATTAATCAAGAAGGAAGAAGATGTAAGGAAGTGTAACGGAAGAAGAAGCCTTTGTTGTGTGAAAGTGAAAAATGTATACATGTATGCACGTGTTGAGTGAGCATGGGAGTTGTGTATGCTTAGTGTATTAAGTAATCGAACCAAGTGGTTATATGGGGCTTAAAAAAAGTTAATTAGTGTTTAAGGTGAGGTTAAGACTTATTGAGGCGTATGGGATCCACGTAGGCTCGGATTTTTCGAACCAAAAAATGTCACGTCGGGTGGCGTTTTATAAAAATTGAAAATCACTGAAAACGTCATGCGGCGTGGCGGTTTTAGTAATGCTAAAATAAATATTTGTTTGTTTCAATAGTATCACAAAGTTGAATTGTCTCAGTTGGCAAGAGTGTTTCAATTTCTCCCAAAGGTCATGTGTTCAATCTCCCCTTCCCTCACTGATTTTTAACTTTTTTACAAAAGTTGTAGAAACTATAAAATGCCACCCGACGTGGCGTTTTTTGGTTCAAAATTTTTTTAATAAAGAAAACGTCACGCCGCATGGCGTTTTTAAGGATTTTTAACTTTTTTTAAAAAATTGTAGAAACTATAAAACGTCACTCAACGTGGCGTTTTTTGGTTCGAAAAATCCGAGCCTACGTGGACCCCATACGCTTTAATAAGCTTTAGCCTCGCCTTAAATACTAATTAACCTTTTTTTAAACCCCATATAACCACTTGATTCTAAGTAATCCTAGGTGGCAGATTATTAGAATAAAAAGCTGACGTGTCGATGTGTAATGCTTAATAAAGTTCACAATTAGCCTTTTAATATTTTTATAGATGACACTAGAAAAACCATAATTAACGATAAACATTCATTATTAGTATTATTTATTCGTATTACAATTATAGAAAGACCATTGATCAATTACGAAGTCCAAGAATGATCCTTAACCCAATCACGATAAGCCTGGCAACTCAAATAAAATCCATCCTCCCTAACGTCCCAAAAGACATTTCTGGTATCCTCGCACCTCTGGCCTAAATTATGAGTGAAAGTATCGAAAGTAATATCTTTGTCAGTCCAATGAAAATGACAAAAATATAATGTAGTAGCAAAAAAGTTGACCGTAAAATCCCAAGTAAAGGGTGGACCAGGTTGGGTCAAGGTCTGACTACCAAGATCTTTGTCCTTAGACTTGCAATGAACCATGACTGGCGCTTGTCCTGGTCGTAGCCCATTACTTATTGTAACATGGTAGCGTTCTAGCGCTACATCAGCGAGTGTTCTTTGAAATAAAATTTGGACGATAACTTGGATAAATAGTATAACAATAGGTGTGAATTTTAAAGTGTGACTCATTTCGCTTTTGAATTTTTTTCTCAATAGTAAATTTGGTAGACTTTTAACTCACAAACGTTATTGAATGTGATTATATATAGTGGATGAATTCTTAAAGCTATATATTAGAGAACATTATTTAAAGTAATAAATATTTTATATTTCATATATAGTAAGAGAATGGTAATATTAAATATAAGAATAAATATTCATATGAATCGTATTATGAATATTTATTCCTATAATTGAATATTTAGTTCTATAACATATATATTCTTTATTATTATAGATATTTGAAAAATCTCTTGAGTTAATGCAGTAATCCTTAAATTATATTTAGTTCTATAACTAATATATTCTTTATTACTCTAGATATATAAAAATCCTTAAATTAATTTTATATATCCATAATTGACAACAACACTTAAAAAAAATTATTCTTGTAATTGAATATTTAGTTCTATAATTAATATATTCTTTACTACTATAGATATATGAAAAATCCTTAAATTAATTTTATATCCAAAATTAACAACAACATTTAAGAAAAATTTTATTCTTTCCAATTTTAAAATGTGATGTAATATTTATATTTTATTTGACATATTTAAGTAATTTTTTTTCTTTTCAATTTTTCATGAACCTAAGTTATCTAATTAAAATAAATCACCCACTTTGAACATTATTTAATAATATTTTATTCCAAAAAAATTCATTATAGTGCATATTTTCGACCTCAATGCGGAATACGTTCGAAATATTGAATGGTATGAACATGCTTTAGATCTTAATAAAGAATAGGATGATAGTTTATTAAATATTTGGTATGACTTTTCTATTACACTAGCCATTGTCGTCTCTAGTGCTCGTGCTCTTCTTTTTATTTAATTTGATCAAATGATATAAAGAAACCAAATGAAACTAGCTACAAAATATTATCAAATTAACTCAATTCTCTTCTTATATTTTAACCCTATATCAGACAAGAATATAAGATAAAAAAAATTGAAGAAATGATAATCATAATATATTATACTTTATATATTGACAAAATAATTTTTATTTTTTATTTACAAACCAAGATAACTAAATAAATAAATGAACTAGATATTCTCATGGAAATAAATATATTATGCTATTCATATTGATAAAAATATATTTCCGTTTTTAGAGAATAATATTAGGTGAGAATTTACAACATTAAAGAAAAATATTATTGTACATGTAAAAATATGAAGATATCTCTAACAGTAATATCATGTAAACAAAAAAAAATGTTCTCTATTACGTGGCACTTCGTGATTAGTGGTGTATGTAGACCTCGCCAGCCCGTGACAAGCGGGGTCAATTTAAACGGACCCGGGATCAGCCTGTAGAGGTGGCGGGCCGGGCCAGGCCTGACCCGAAAATGACTTGTTAGGCCCCGGACCGGCCCGCCAATTTCGAATTTTATTAATTTTTTTTCAAAATAAAAGGAAAGGACGTTATTAAAATAAGGGGTTTACTCAAAATTATTATAACTTTTACAAATGATAAAAATAAATTTGATATCAGTTTTAAAAATTATAACAATTAAGATGTCATGTATCTCGAATGAATCAAAGTCCACATAGTTCTTTACTTACCTGACTTACCTACGGATTACTGTTGGTTGGTTCACTTCTTGGTGGCGTTGCCGGCGTAGTTGGTGTAGCATTTGAACGTGAAATATTATGAACTCTACTCAAATGTCGAGTCATGGAACCAGTATCTTGGCCTCTGATCCAAGAAAACTTTCTATTTACGCCATTAGCGTAACATAATAAACGAGCGACTTTAGTTTTATCTGGATTATATGGATCATCAAATGGATCTTTTTCGAAATAATTTCATACAAAAGAAATTGGACACATCCAAGGACCAGGCAAATCAGTATGTCGAGAACTTGAACCACCTTGATCCATGTTTTTTTTATGAAATTTATAGGTATTGATTTTGATTAGAGAATACATAATTATTGATATTTAATAATTATATAATGAATAAATTTTAAATTTTATGAGATTAGAACATTAGAGAGATATTGATTAATGAGTAAGTAAAATGTGTGAAATTGTGAATATTTTAAGTGAATGTTTTGAGTATTTATAAAGTTTTAAATTAAAAAAAAACAAAACAAAAAAAAACAAAAACTATTTGTTGGACTCCAACGGTTGGAAACGATCATATAGGGCCGCCTGGCACAGGCGGAAAAGGGTCGGGCTCAGTTTCTTTAGTCCCGTAACCGGCAAGGAAGTTTTCACAGTGAGTGCCATGGCACCCACACTTTTTTGGAGAAAAAATTATTTAGTGGTTTAAAAAATTTTAAAAAATAAAAATTACTCAAACAGTAAATTAGTAAAGAAAGAAGGAAGAAGAACTCACGTAAGAAGACTTACCAGATTTCAATAACTGAAAAAAAATTAATAAGAGAATTAGTAAAGAAAGAAGGAAGAAGAACTCACGTAAGAAGACTTACCAGATTTCAATAACTGAAAAAAATTAATAAGAGAACATTTAAAGCCATGGAAATAGGGGAGGTAGAAGAAGGAAGAGACATGCTACTAAAAGTGACGGTTTAATGAGTGCATGAGGAAGTGCAATTACTTTTTATTTACAGTTTTGGTAAAGTGTGAATCTATTTTTTTTCTTATAATTTTTAATTTTGTATTCACTTGAGATTTTAATTTATGCAATAAGTCTCATGTTATGAGGTCGTCTCACATCGTTATTGCTTTTAAGCAAAACTAAAAATAATTATCTACCATCCAAAAAAAACTTCTTGAGTCTCATAATAATTTTATAAAATTACTCTTTATAGACAAACATTACTCAGTTTAGATTGTATTTTTATTTTTAATTTTGTCTTTGGACATATTTACCCTTAAACCCTAATTAATTTTCTTAACAAAAAAAACTAATAAATTTTGATCAATCATTCAACCTGCAAACCTAGTTATTTTGTTATTATGGAAATATGAACTCTAATTCAATTGACTATTGAATATCAGGTTTAGTTATTAACTTATAAAATTATTTGATTATTATGTGTTTTTTTATATTTTTACGACGTAATTAAATAATGGCGATTATCGATGTCGGTTAGGTGGGGTAGTGGGTTTGTCGGGGAGAGGCGACAGGTTGGGGGCGTAGGGAGGTGGTTTTTTGGGGGTGCTCTGCGCTGAAGAGGGAGAGGGGCGGATGGGTTGTCAGGGGTTTCTTTTGGTTTTTTGTTTTTTTGGTTTTTTTTTTCACATTTTCAATTTGGCATTATAATTTTATTTTCTTAACTATTATGGAAATTTAATTTTTTTAAAAAATTATTTTTAAAAAAAAATAAATTTAAGTTTTAAAAATTTGAGAGAAATACAATATGTTAAAAATGGATATCCCGAGTGATATATCGATTGTAAGGCGAAAATGAAAGAGATTATTATTTGTGTCGAGTAATTTTACTCTTTAAAGATTAAAATATGAAAGAAAAATAAAACGTTAAAATGGTTGGAGGGGAAATGAGGGGGACAATTTGGGAAAAGTTTGTCTGTCCCGAGTAATCTTTGTTTATAAAGAGTACGTCCCTAATTTTATTGCGAAATCGTCTCATTCAAAAATTTGTGTAATTTATGACATACTCGTACATTTTTATAATTTATTTATTTTTTCTATGAGCTCATTAACTTGTTTTCAATGATTGAAAAGTTTGACGATATTTATTATCTTAAAATTTAGACCAATCCAATTTTTTTTATTTTTTTAAAATATTTCTCTATTCATTTTGATTAACCCAATTTGTTCTTTCACACTTTGCGAGACACATATAACAACATTTTTATTTTCCACGATATAAGTTAATTTTCTTAATATAGTTATACGAGTAAATTATAAAGACAAATCAAATAATATTTCACGTGATCATATTTGTTCTTCATATATTGCGTAAAATTCCTAAAATTCTTTAGATGGATGAGCAACGTCGATATGAGAAATGCACTAACCAAAATGAATAGAGGGAATATTATTTTTTTTTTTTCACAAATGTTCATATAAGATCATCGTATGTCTCTTTTTGACAAAAAGTGACAACTTTAATGCCTAAGAAGACTAGTTTAAGACTTAGGGTGATCGGTTTTAGAGTTTTAAAGTAGTCATTTTTACTCTTATTTTTTATCGGTTTTAGACTTAGGGTGACAAAAAAAAATTGTCGTACACGTACGACCGTCGTCTACAAAATTTACTCTTATTTTTTTTCTACTATTTATATGTATAATTTTTGCCGGCATCCATTACACTGAAGTTCTAGAATCGCCCCTGAGGCGAATGCACCCTAAAAGGAACACCTGAAAAACCTCTCGAAACGCATTGATTTCCGACCAGGAGAAGTATTTTCAAACCGCGGCTTGTGGCGTTCAACATAGCCTAAATGTCGCTTCAACATCTCTTTTTCCGCCACCAATCTCGACACCTGTTCCTGTAGCTTACATATCATATCTCTCTTCTCTGAGTTTCGTCGAACCAGCTCCATCTGCAGCTCTGTGTTCTCCTCAAACAGCCTGTTGAATTTCACCTTCATGCCACTCTTCAACCAGGCCTTGTCCTGTTTAACTCTGCTGTCGTCTTTCGACAGCAGAGTCTCGTCCTCTGGGTCTAATGTATCTGGACCTGGGTCCTCGTTCTCCAATTCCGAGTCCTCTAGGATTGATTCGGGATTGGAGTCTATGACGTCGAACGGAGAGTCGTCCCAGAATGCTGGAACATCATCCTTGTGTTTTGTACAGTTGATTAAGTTGTCATAATCATGTGCTAAAGAACAGTATGATGTACAAATTTCATTGATTATTTTTGTGATTTCATCTTTTGTACACTTGTGTTCTTCTGTGATATGTGTTGAAGAATCATTTTCTTCAAGTAGATTCATAATTGCCTTCATTTTGTGATTCACACCTATAAAATTGAGCAATTTTGGTGTTAATGTTTTTAAATTGCACAATTTTCATATATAATGATTTAATAATATATACTCCGTATAACGGAACCTTGTAAACAAATTATTTTGGGTATTAAATCTCGGTATTGGTCACAATCATGGTATCGACAGTCACGACTTGATCTTATAAATTCTGCCAATATCACTACACAAGGCGCGGTAAAATACGGTCATGGTGAATTGATGATCTTCGCATGACTTTTATTTTTCGTAAATGTGGCTTTGACGCCAGTAATTGTATATTATCCCATTATGTTTTGAATACTACTCCGTACAAATTCATCGTTTTGAAAATTAGAGCAAAATCTACATATAAAATCATCCTACGATATGATTCGATCCTAAACAATGTCGGCAACTCTAATCTTTATACATGGTTATTATGGACGAGGACAATACAATTTAAGAGAAAGGTGAATTCAAACATGTAATCTATCATCACAATACCTCCATTTTAACTACTACAAAAATTAAAATTGTGACATAGTAGAAAACTTACATGATATATTGGTTTGAAGCCATTGAGATTGCACGGTACAACTCTCCAAATTATTCTCTTCAAATGCTTCATTGTTTTCCATGGATTTATTTTTCTAAGATTTTTTAGCAAAGAATGTATAAATTTTTTCAAGAACAAATTGTCATCAAACTATACAAATGTTAAAATAATTCCTTTATATCTTCATATACATATAGCTCATTTTCCAAAAATTGAGTTTGTATTTAGAGCCGTTAATTATGCTAAATTTCCGTGATTTTGTAGCTTATTTTTTTTATTGGCTCTTAGCCGAGAACATAATTAAGTTGCCATTAATTCTTTTGTGACTTGTGAACATTGAATACTAGTATACTACTCCTTTTAATGGCTCTTTGGAGGAACGTCATAGTTTTGACTTTATACTATTTGACTGACCGTATTACGTTACAAAAATTGTAAGATGTTAAATTTGAGCAAGCATGATCATACTTGAAGTGGTGGAGGGTGTCCGACAAAAAAGTTCGATAGAATCTAACAATCTTAAAACCAATTGGCGATAGATAGATAACCCATAGTCTTTATAAGGTGGACATCTCTTTATTACACCACCGATGTGAAACTTTTCATGTGAAGTCTTATATTTTCTCACATAAGACAAGTAATAAAATGTATTGTATTTATTAAAGTGTAAGTTTTTATGCAAAACGTCATGTAAGAATTTGTGTCTTAAAAATATACGGAGTATATTATATTTGTTTTTAATTTCAAAATAAATAAAACGTCAAATGATACCAATAACGAATATGTTAAATTGAATTTGACTTTAACCCAAATATAATCTTCTCTCGAATGAAGGATCTTAAATATGATTCGACAATTCAACATGACCTTATATGGAAAACGGTAGACTTACATTTGATGTATACATACATCGCAAATAGCAGTGTGCCATGTGTAAATACTTATTCACATGATACACTGCTATTTGCGATGTTTGTATGCACACACTGAGTGTAACTATAGCCGCTTCCTTTTTCTATACTCTATCTGATTCAATCATTTGTTTATTTTTTTAATTTTGAATACGGTTTAAAATGTCAATTTTCTTCCCACGCAAACATAATTTGATTGCGTTATCATTAAAAATCATTAGTCCAAATCTACCTCTATTTATTTTATCGATTTTCATGCATCAAGATATTATTTTTTACGAAGAAAATACATAGTAATTTAGACTGATTCTCGAAATAAAAAGGCAAATTGAGACGGAAGGAGTAACATGCTCAAAAATGTTTTATAGATCCATAATGAGGACTTATGTTTTACGGGCCCGGATTTAGAGACCGAATAGAACGCCTCATGGACCGGACTGGAGAGCAATACTCATGCTTTGATTGGAAGAGAAGGTGAGAATGACATTCTATGCTTAAAGTTAACTCAATGTAATGCAATATTACGTACACGCATAATTTGCTCATTGGCATCATCATTATAGCAAAAAGTCCCTCTCAAAATGAATATATCCGCTTTAAAGACTATATTTATCAATAGGTTAACTTAACCTACATTCAACTAGGCTTATGGCTCGCTTGAAATGCAGGTAATTATTAGGGAGATAATAGGACCAAAATGAACTACAAAATGGGAGAGAGAAATGGATTGAGGAGATGAAAATGAGAATGAAAGTATAAAATTTGCTCTATTAGGAGGGAATAATTACCCGCTTCCCTCCTCTAAGTAATGCATTACCTCCATATAGGAGTAATTATTCCTTCTTCTCCCCATTTATCCACCATCTACAAGCACCACAAACCACCAATCTCCTCTCATTTATTACTCCCTTAATAATTACTCTCATTCCAAGCGAGCCCTTAGCATTAAAATATTATTTTCATACTTTTAACCTACTTTCTTAACCACTTCCAATTTTCTGATGCTTTATTGGTAGGTTAACTTAACCTACCTTAACCTACCTTCTTTCCTACTTTTTACCCGGGCCCACAAAATTTATTTAAATAATTGTTTTTTTATTTTATATTATAGATTAACTTATCTATTCGGTAAATAAATTTAGAGTGAAAAAAAATTTTGGAGTACCTTTTTGAATTTAAATAATTTAAAAAAAAAAGTTAATCTCGATTAGTAAAAAAAATTACAAATGAACTTATATATATATATAATTTAAACAAATCTACTACATAAATTAACACATCTAATACATAAGTTAACACACAATAACTTAAATAATACAATTA
>JAUEKU010171081.1:0-19613 GCA_032274805.1 Gypsophila paniculata
TTTTAGGAATTTTTATTCCCAAAAAAAAAAAAAAAAAAAAAAAAAATACACATACATACATATATACCTACATACATCATCCTTAAAATACGTGTCATAAAGTGTTATACGGAGTATATTCTTTCTCCAATATATGGGTAACACATCATTTATGTGAGAAGTGATACTAAAAGTCAATACCACGTAGTGATGCCCCTATTATATACTTATATTTCTAAAATTGTAACACGTGGTTGTATACAAGTTTAAAAAAACACAAAAACTATATGTTTTTAAATTTTTCTCATATTTAGGATGATAATAAGACGTTGAAGGGGAGGGGAAAAAAAACAAATCTCAAAATGTGAAAACGACATACGTAAAAATCGGAGGCCAGAAGGGCACCATTTCACGATAGGTAGATAGACTTATATATGAAAACAATTTTATTTATGAAATCCAGACATGTAACTAAATTTCTGTTTTTCATTCATTTTCAACCGAAAAATACATAATAATACATCTTTAAGTTAAATCTTACAGAATAATAACACCAAAAAATGGACCTCAGTTCAGTTCTCTCAGTAAATGAAACAGATGTAAAAAAAAGGTCGTTTAGTGCTTGGCAAACCTCTCCAAAACCTCGAAGTAGTCGGGGAAGGTCTTGCGGGTGCAGCCGGGGTCGTTGATGGTGACAGGAACATCAGCACAGGCGGCAAGAGAGAATGCCATGGCCATCCGATGATCATCGTATGTGTCGATGGATGTCACGTTTAGTTTCTCGGGTGGTGTGATCAGACAGTAATCTGGTCCTTCCTCAACTGTTGCTCCAAGCTGCAAGTTTCATGTGCGGCATATAAAGAATACATTATTACGTCGTCGTCTATGGAAAATGGAGTTTGAAATCCGACAGTAGGTGAAGAAGAATGTGCAAAATTTGCAGGAGGTTTACCTTCCTGAGTTCTGTACAAATGGCAATCATTCTCTCGGTTTCCTTCACTCTCCAGCTAGCCACTGTTCATTTAACAGAAACTTCATTATTATCTCCTTTGAATTATTTAGCACACAAACAAATACGAGTATTAGTTGCACAAACACTTCCATTACTTAGTAACTTAGCACACAACGAAATGTCAGGGGTAAGGTTTTGTTGTTGTTGATGTTGAATTAGCGCTGTGGATATACCTGGACTTTCCTAGACCCCAAATATTAGCCTGATATGTCTGAAACTGGTTAACGAACAACTTGGTTTACTTTACAAAGATAACTAATTTCTAACACGGTCTAGTTCTGAGAAATTCAATGCAATTGTAGAGGTCCCTAACCCATATTTATACTTGCAGAAACTCGTCAACATCAAAGCAACAACAAACATCAAAACTCATGATCGGTGGTCCGGGATTTGTCTAGCTCACTAAATGTCACTAACCCCCATTTAGAATAACATTTACATGTGGCATATCAAAGTACGTATCAGTTAATGGAAAGGTCGAAGGAGTAAGGCGGCATACCATCTCTGATGGCAGTAGGGCCATCAGCAAACAGGGCAACAACAGCAAGAGTCATCGCAACATCTGGCATTTTGTTCATGTTAACGTCAACGGCGCGCAAGTGTTTTCTACCAGATGCGTCTCTTGGTGGCCCAGTGACGGTGACGCTGTTCTCTGTCCAGCTGACTTTGCAGCCCATCATCTCAAGAACCTCGGCAAACTTAACATCACCCTGTGGAAAACCAAGAATGGAACAACATTCAGATTTCTGATTCACAAGGGTAAATAAACAAAAACCTGGACATGATGCATCGTATTAAAAACAAGAAAATAAAAGCTACTGATAATTTGATAGGGGAATGTATATTCACAAGAATTAGCTTCAAAGATCCTCAGGAAGAAGCTCTACAAATGTTTGAAAAGTACATGGAATGATGGAGTCATCGACAAAGTGGATGGTTACAAAAGATCTCGTAAGCCATACAAATAACAGTCGTGCTATTTTACATCTTCACCAATAGCAAAGTAGATACTCTTTCTTTCCTAGATTATACTTCCAACTTGACTTTTTGGGGTCAAAAACATAACCATAAGTAATTATGTTAAAAAATAAGAAAAATTCAGTATATAGGACTAGAATAATTTACATTTGTTATTGAAATGATATTTCTGAAAAAATAAAAATATATCAACGCAAATATTAGAGTTAAAGTGTCGTCTTGGAGACCGCATAAATTCAAATGGGAAATTTAACCCGAGGGTTCTAAGCATCTCCAGGGTTTCTTTTCAAGTAACTTATTGAGAGAGAGAATCCTGTAGAACTACCGAGTGAGACGAGAGTAGGACTTTTTTGCGAATCAAAGAACTAGTTTCTAAAAAGACCTGATAAAAGGTGCTGGATCATACCTGTAAACTGCTTGTACCACAGCCTTCAACAGTGACGGTCCCGCCAGTGACTGCAGCCCCGGCTAAGAAATAACTAGCACTTGAAGCATCCCCCTCGACGTATGCATTTCCAGGAGACCTAAACAATTTATAGAGATTTCAGTCTGAGACCAAAGCATGTTTGAAGATTAAGCAAAATAATACAGTACATGTCAGTGAAATAAGAGGACTCACTTGTACTTTTGGCCACCACGGATCAAGAACCTGTCCCAGCTGCCACTATGTTCTACAGAGACACCAAACCGATCCATCAACTTCATCGTCATCTCCACATATGGAACAGAAATCAATTTGTCGACGATTTCAACTTCCACATCTCCAAGAGCCAAAGGAGTAGCCATGAGCAAGGCAGTCAAATATTGACTACTAACTGATCCAGAGAGCTTCACCTGCAATTTTTTTATACGGCGTCGTTAAGAGAGGTCTACATTGTGGAAACGACCTAATAAGAACTCCAAGCTATACCCTTCCTCGTAACATTGTGAAACGAAACATGAACTTAAAATATAGACTGCCAATAAATCATCCGATTTAAAGTATGAATCTCACCTTACCCCCTGGGAGACCTCCTTTAGCATTTACGCGAACAGGAGGGCAGTTTGTCCCAAGAAAGCAATCAACGTCTGCACCCAGTTGCTTGAGACCAGCAACTAGATCCCCGATGGGTCGTTCCCTCATTCTTGGGACTCCATCAAGTACATAGCTGCAATAATCAAGCATAGACAACAACAGCAGCAATACGAAAGCCTTAGTCCCAAAGAAATTGGACTCCATATAAGCGAAGGGCATTATGCGTTATGACCATATTGTCAATTACTCCGTACAAACGAAAAAAAAAAAAGAAATCAACAACACATCATATAGTGTCCAGAATCACCTCTTCCAATTAGCAATCTAGAAAAGCTGCGGTAAAAACCAGTTACTTTGAGGATCCCGATAGACGTGGTGTCATCCCTAGATTGCATTTAGAATGTACTAGCATGATGTAATAGTATCTGCAGATTTAAAATGTTTTTCCCTACCACCAACAGGATATAAAAGCCAGCAAATACACATAATGGTTCCATACAAATTTAGAAGGGAAGGGAAGGGAGGGGGATAGAAGGGGAAAATCATTTTCCTTTCAAATTGTTTCTGACGTCAAAAGATTTGACATGCCTTGTCGGTTGTCGGAGGGAAAAGGAACCGTACACTACCATCCTCACCATTTCCCTCAATATAAATTTATATCCTAATTGCACAGAGCTTAAATTGCATCCCTCAAAATCCTTTCCAACAAAGAAGAGATTCAGTCCTAATGACACATAATATATTTATTATTTGGAGAACTAGAAAACATAAATAGACAAACCTAGAATCTCCTCCGGCAACAGTAACCGCAGCTGTCAATGGCCGCATGGCTGTTCCTGCATTTCCAAGGAACAATTCGATCTCTTTATTTGTATCTCTGCCAACAGGGAATACACCACCACAACCCTCAACGATTGCCCTTTTTGTTTCCTTGTCATCCTCCACTTTTAGTCCAAGGGTTCTCAAGGCGTCGAGCATATAACGGATATCATCACTGTATAGCAAGTTATCAACCACTGTTCTTCCCTGTGATACAATTTGACTTCAAAATTAGTTACAACCAAATGTATTGACTCCAACGACCCGTGTCAGAAACCAGTCCCCAAGTTATTCAGTCAGTCAAAGCTATAATTGGTCAATACAGTACATGATAAATAGCAAACAGACTGATTTTAACAAAAAATCAAACTGCAAAAGCAAGCCGCAAGAGTACTATGATCATATTAGGCAAATCGTGAAATTCAATCACAAATAGCAAACGTATTTGATCTTGATCATCTGCTTAAAACAACCCTCACTTTCAACCTTCATCACAACCATGTGTCCATGTCTCCTCGATAAACAAATGCCTAACTTCTTTACAAGCGTACAAGTGCTTAACTTTCTAGATTAGATAACAAATTACATAGACGATTGTATGCAATGTTAAATGGTTTGGTTGTATTCATACAACCATCCCAATATAAGTTTTTGTCCCAAAGCCATGTATATCAGCCTACCTACAAATCTACAATCAAAGAACTCGCAAGCACACATTTCCTAATTCTCAAATTAATACAACCAAACGATCCAAAATACCGACAAAAACATCAATGACAGAGTACATATCCACAATTGACCTCACAATCAACCAAAAACAGCAACTAATCTCCCAAAGTCTTCAAATTAACAAATTTACCATCCTGAAACACTAAACAAAACTTCATAAATTCAACATTATCCTAGTGCCTCAAGGGCTCTCGTAGCTAGTAGGGTAAAGGGATCAGATATACACAGCCTTACCCCAGTATAACACATAGAGACTATATCCCAATTACCCAAAATAAAAATTCCATTGAACGTCTAGCGGGACAAGGGGTCATATATACGCAGTCCTACAAACCGTTTCCAAATCACCCAAAAATAAATATTGCATTGTACAATTGCATCATGCCACCTACACTTCACAATAAAAAGACGTGCAACCAGTTTAGCAAGTCATTTTACTTTTTACTTTATTCCATCGTAAACCACAACCAAACATTGCAACATTGCATCATGCCACCTATACTTCACAATAAACAGACACACAGCCAAGTCATTTTACTTTATTACATCGTAAACCACAACCAAACATTGCAACATGTCACTTATTATACTTGACAATAAAAAGAAGTGCAGCCAGCCAATTTAGCGAGTCATTTTACTTTATTCCATCGTAAACCACAACCAAATAAAATCGACATCATTACCTGAGAAAGAGCAGCAAGGAGAAGAATTCGATTGGACAACGACTTGGAACCCGGCAAATTAACAACACCAGAGATCTCCTTAATGGGCTGCAACACAATTTCCGGAACCGTAGACGGCTTCTCAGTTGCAGCAACTGATGCTCTAATCTTTGAAACTGAAGAATACCCACAAAAGTTTTCAGTGTTTAATGACTGAAATTTGGGGAAAGATCTCAACTTTGATCCAAATTTTAGGGTTTTGATTGATTTGGGGATTTGGGTTTTGCTTGAAATTGAAGATAATTTTGTGGGTTGAACTTGAACTCCATTGTTAATTGTGGTCATTTTTTTTTTTTTTTGTGTGAAATTTTGATGGTTTTTTTTTTTGGCAATGAAGTGATGCAAAAGAAGGGATTGTGTACTATTGTTCTTACCTACCAAAGTTTTGGTGCCAACATTGAGAGAAAATGGGGTTTGGTAAGATAAAATAAAATTGGGTATTGTTGGGGGTTGGTGATTGATGTGATTGCTAATGTACTATTGTTTGTGTGTGATTTGGTTTGGTTTGATTTCATTCGGTTTAGTTTTTATTTGAATCGGAGAAGATAATATAAGTTCGGTTTTTCGATTGTGTGTTATTGAGATTTTAATCCTATGTTGATCAGGTGAAGGATTTGGTATTTTTGTTGTACTTATAGACCCAAACGTTGTCATTTTAGGTTAGGTTTGAGATAGGTTCATAGATTCTCATTTCAATGAATTAGTAATATCAAACGTAGCTATCACTCTTTCGCTTTTAGAGCAGTGATACTGATATTCCGTTGTTCAGCTAGGTTAGAAGGTCCTAACGCAAAGCTATCGGCGAGGGAGAGAGCGTGGTAAAATGTTATAAAATGGAATTTGCCACTTTTTAAACTACCTTTTTGGTAGGTCATCCCATGAGTGTATTTTATAAATATTTATATAAATTCTCAAAGATTTCGTAATCATAATTGAAATACAAAACTACTATGTCTATTAAAAGAAAAGTTTTCGAACAAAATTTATTGTATAAATTCTTATTATATGCTCTCAGCACATCTAACTGAAAACTTTTTCTGAACTTAACACGATAGCGTTTACTATGATCAAAGTTTATATTGTTAATAAAGTTGGATCATAAGAGTATATTTCTTCATTTGCTTTTATTCCTTGAGTATATATTATAGTCAAAATATTAAGTTGGTTGGTGAAGAATGAAATGCTTAGACAAGAGAAACCTAACATGAGTTGACCTCACAAATAAAAAAAAGACAGCAAATTGTGCAACTTTGGCTCTTTTACTTTCCCTCACCTACCACCCTATGTGGCTGCACAAAACACATAATGGATTAATGGATTTATTGGATTACCAAAACCTATTTCTGAAATTTAGGACACTTATTTTTTTATAACTATGGCCTTAAGTAACATCCTCACCAGACTCACCATCAAAAGTATGTCTCAGGCTGCGCCGTGGTTTTTATTCTCAGCACATACGTGCCGGTATCATTTTGAACATATAACGTTTCCCAAGATACTTATCGATTAGCTGACAGAGCCCGTCATTAGCACTCATTTACAGGATATTCATGACCTTGACCAATGTCATGATTGTCGACGATGAAACTTTATAGGACACTCCACAGTCCACACTTTTCTGATCACAGTCTGAGCAGATAGGGTGTAAAAAATGCAGAAACTGAAGATTTTGCATTTTTGCTCATAAATCATAGTCACAAGTCAGGAAAACAATAATAGAGGAAGATAATAATCTCTTGATTCTCTTCACATTAAGCAAACAGCAACAAACTGGTAATACATGTTTACAACGACACGGACGACAAACGTCTAGACTCTTGGAAAATCTCCTTTTTTGACCTCATACAAGGATCAAATTTCATTTCCGCAATGGTCAGCTGATTTTGGGAAACAAAGAGTTAACAATCTCTTATTATGATATGAAAAAAAGAACCACTATTTGCTAAGAATGGGATAGTAACACTAGCTCATCAAAATCTTAAACCGTGGTCATCAAGAGTCGATAAGATTGACCATAGTTTAGCACAGTGACTTAGCAGCTTCGATGACGGCCTCTTTTGTGATTCCGAACTCCTTGTATATTTTATCAGCTGGGGCACTGGCACCAAATCGGTCAATGCCGATTGTCTTGCCTTTGCAGCCAACATACTTTAACCATCCAAAAGTCGATCCAGCTTCGATGCTAACCCGAGCTGTGACAGCTTCAGGCAAAACGCTCTCTTTGTATGAATCTGGCTGAGCGTCAAAGAGCTCCCAGGAAACCAGAGAGACAACTCTTACAGTCTTTCCTTCTTTCCTAAGGTCATCACCGGCCTTGGCAGCAATCTCTAATTCAGAACCCGTTCCAATCAAAATAATGTCGGGTTTGTTGCCTGTTGAGTTGTCGGAGATTGTGTATCCACCCTTTTCAACACCCTCAATGGAGGTTCCGGGAAGTTGTGGAAGCTTTTGACGAGATAGGGCGAGGACTGAAGGTGTTTGACGATGTTGAACTGCGACCTTGTATGCCCCGGCTGTCTCTGTACCGTCAGCAGGACGGAGCATGAAAACATTTGGCATTGCTCTTAAACTTGCCAAATGCTCGATAGGTTGATGAGTTGGGCCGTCTTCTCCAAGCCCAATTGAGTCATGGGTCATGACGAAGATCACTCCAGCCTGTGACAAAGCAGCCATCCTAATGGAAGCCCTCATGTAGTCAGTGAAGACGAAGAAAGTTGCACAGTATGGGATGAAACCGCCAGGGCAGTGCAGAGCAATGCCATTGCAGATGGACCCCATTGCATGCTCCCGAACACCGAAACGTAGGTTCCTCTCCTCTGGTGTGTCCTTTTGGAAATTCCCAAACATCTTCAGCAATGTCATGTTTGAAGACGCCAAATCAGCACTTCCACCAAGAAAACCTGGAAGAACTTGTGCAAGTGCATTTAAGCATTGTTGAGATAGATTTCTGGTGGCATCGGCAGGGCTCTCAGGGGTATATGTCTGTAAAGGCACAAAAACCATAATCGTGATTCAGAGGTAATGCTACATACTTGGGAAATGCTTTGCACAAAGCAATGTCATCATAACAATAAGACGTAAAACAATTTGGAGAAATTAATAATCAAAGTTAAAACGATTGACCAACGAAACTAAAATGACAACAGTATAAATGGGATGTCGGAAGTATTGAAGTCATTCCACTTACCGGTAGTGCCTTCTCCCAACCAGTGGGTAATTGGCCAGTGATGATAGACTTCAGCTCCGCAGCGTCATCTTTGTACTTCTTCTCATACTCAGCAAATTTCTTGTTCCACTCAGCTTCAAGAGCTGCTCCTTCAGGGATGTGGCGGCTCCAATGTCTAAATGAAAAATCAATTCTCCAATGAGTTTTTACTCTAGGCATAAAGGATGAACAAATGAAAAATTTATCTACATCAAATGACTTACTTCTTCACCTCCTCAGGCACATGGAAAGGCTCGTGTGCCCACCCAAGATTTCCCCTAGTCGCTTCCACTTCCTTAGCTCCCAAGGCACTACCGTGTACGCTGTATGAGTTAGCCTTATTTGGAGAACCGAAACCAATGGTTGTAGTCACCTGTTATAACAAAGGTACTAAACAATTACACAACTACATATATGAAGTAATCAAATCACATACAACCCCAAATGACCCGCAGGTCCTCGTGCATCTGCTCAAGTGAGTAATCTAGGTATGGACACTATGCTAGTTACCTTGATTAAAGTCGGTTTGTCGGTAACGGCCTTAGCTTCTTTGATTGCAGCACGAATTTCGTCATTGGCACTATTGCCATTCTTGACCCAAATCACATGCCATCCAAGAGCTTCAAAACGCTTGCCAACATCCTCAGTGAAAGCAATCTCAGTGTTTCCATCAATAGATATGTGATTGTCATCATAAAACGCGATAAGCTTGCCAAGGCCCCAGTGCCCAGCAAGAGAACAGGCTTCTTGAGAAACACCTTCCATTTGACAACCGTCTCCCATTATACAATACCTATAGACAGTGAGACAGAGAGACGTCCAATTTAGAAATTTAAAAGAAAAAAAAAAGTATTCTCAACAAAGTATCTATGATATAAACTATAAAGGAACATACGTGTAGTGGTCAACAATCTCCATATCAGGCTTGTTAAAACGAGCAGCCAAGTGCTTCTCAGCAAGAGCCAGCCCAACAGCATTGGCAATACCTTGACCAAGTGGACCTATAAAAAAATGAGACGAACGATATTAGAAACAAGCCCCTGTCTTCTGTTACATCAAAGAGCGAGGCAAAGTGTTCAAAGTTGTAGCTCCAAACCAGTGGTGACTTCAACTCCAGCGGTCTCGAAGTTCTCGGGATGACCAGGGGTCCTGCTTTCCCATTGACGGAAACTTTTCAAATCTTCTTCCTAATACACGATATTTACGAAAAATTAGTTGAAAGGCCCTTCAAAGATTAGCCATGTAAATCAATTAGATAAAACAAAATATTCATGCTGAGTAACTGATGAAGACTGTGCTACCATCATCCAGAGAAAGCTAATTTTAAGATTATACCTCGCCACGTCGATTCAAAATTCTCATTAAGTAGCTAATCAAAGTCCCTTCTTTTTCAGTTCAGCAACATTCTTCTCCATATGATTTTGTTCTTACTTTAGTTTAGTTTAATTCAGACAATTAAGTAAAAAAGAACATGACCTAAATGTGAGATTGATCAGATAGTGACTCTACGTGCATTTCAGTCTCTTCGATCTTATTTTTGATTGGGAGAAAGTACCAGAAATTGCAGCATTTAGCATGCCATCTCAAACAACATGCAACCTCAAGCATTATATTCATGTAAAGTCAAACCCCACATTTGAGATCCAATTTAACTAAAACCTAGCTAATAACACTAGATTAGTCATTGTAACATACACACTACCAAACAAATCACAAAATGTTAGCTGACTTTCTACTTACTATCAAACAAAGTGCCTTCATCATGCATTATTGTCATAACTCATAATCTTATGACACTTAACCAAACACTTCACAAATAATTCCAAAATAATACAACTAGCATCCCCGTCTCTCTTATATCATCCTCATTTGACTTTAGTGTAAATCATCATTGAATTGACCATTCATTCAGGGATACAATGTAAAACATATCGGGCTCGACTTATCAAAACAAACACTTCACACCATCATCTTACAAAGTTTGTAATATATATATCGTGGGAAAATATCAATCAAAGTTGAATCGTTTGAGTGTTTGACCATCAAAAGTCAAATGTCAATATCAACAATAGGAATGTTGCCCAGATCAAAACACCAAAAACCCACTTCTCTCCACCTATCAGACTCAACAATAAAACCAAAAATATAAAATCTTTATGGTCTGCAACCCAACATACCAGCTGCCTCGTCTGTTGTAAGACCGTCTCACACTATTTTACTCACCAAACATAAATAAAAAGAAAAAAAAAAAAAACTAAGATAAAGAAATAACTAATCTCAAGTGAGAGGTTAAGTTCACTGAAAAATCGCTTCACGTATAAATTTGTACAAACCAAATCAATCAATAAACACAAAGACCTTAAAAAGACCGTCTTTAGCAATGAATTGTGAAAGATTATCTCATTTCTTTAATTTATCTCACATACCTTTATTTACAATCGTTCTCACAATTAAAAAGCAAAAAACGATCTTTCACGGACACTCGCTCTCCAAAAATCAGCAAAAACCCGGATCAAAACTCCGAAAACCCACTTCATTACGCCAATCAAAACACCAAAATCACAAATTTCATGAGGAGAGAGAAACCATTACTCCTCCGATTCACTCATTTATTTACCTTTCTAATTCGCGAATGAAGCAGTAAGCAACGTTTTTCTTAACCTTAAAATAATCTTCGATCCAATCATCTAGCTAAAACTATTCTCGTCCCTCCTCCCCCATTTCAACCATCAAACTATTCACAAATTCTCATTTAAGACAGGTTATTCGTCTTAAGCTTAAGACGGCTTGTCTCTTATGTGCAAGTGGAGTATACTTATACGTCCTAAGGAAGATTTATTGCAAACTATTACGGAGTACTCCATACAAACAAAATGATCACGTCACGCTCATTTCCCAAAAAAAAGAAAAGTAAACAAACGACTGAATCAGAGCGAGTAAAACATAATACCATCAAATTACAATTTCATACAAACAAAACGATCACTTTACACTAATCTCCAAAACAAAAACGTAAAAAAAAAACAAACGACTGAAACAGAGAGAGCGAGAGTAATAAAATGTTATACCGTGACACTGTCATAACCAGCAAGGTGAAGGAGGGCGTACTGGAGCATACACCCATGTCCAGCCGATAACACGAAACGATCCCGATTAAACCAAAAAGGGTTCTTGGGGTTAAACCGCATGACCTCATCGTACAAAATGTGACCCATTGGAGCACACCCCATGGGCAAACCCGGGTGACCCGAATTCGCCTTCTCCACCGCATCTATCGCCAAAAACCGGATCGCATTCACCGACTTATCGATGATTGCGACGTCGGTCTCCGCCGTCGTTGCGGCGGCGCGTGGGGTGAGGGAGGTGGCGCGTGGGGTGGATTTGAGGGAGAGGGAGGTGGGGAGGGTGGAGGAGAAGGAGACGGTGGTGGTGTGGTGGTTGGTGCGGCGGAGGACGGTGGCGCGTGGGGTGGTTGTTAGTGGTTTAGAGAGAGAAAGTGAGGTGGCCATTTTTTTTTGAGAGAGAAAATTGTCAAGGGAGGAAATAAAAATTTGAGAATTTTAATTTTTGTTTGCATGGGTTTTTTATAAGTTGGTTCATGACATGGGGTTGGTGATCGTTGGATTATTGATCGGAATAAATCTGGACCGTTGATTTTTTTTAATTTTTTTAAGTTTATGGATCGAGAGATTATTTTGTTTTTTAACAAAACGTGAGTAAAATGGTTAGAGTAAGGTTTGGGAATGTTCACAATTTATTGTAAATCGTCTTTTTTTATACTTTGTGAAGTAACAATATTTCATTAATCATTAGTAATATATTGCGAGTCTGTTTTAACCGAAAAGATTTTGTTATTTAAATAATTATTTGATTCAAAATAATATGTAACTAATTCATTACGAGACTGTCTTATAAGAAATCTAATGTTTAGGGATGGTTTTGGTAAGGTTAGGGTACATGGTAGGAGACTAGGAGTTGTATGGTTGAGCTCATAGGAATCTCCGCTGTGGGTATGTGATTTGTAGTTGGTGGTGAGTATTATTATAAAAAATTTAATTAATTTACGATTAAATTTGCAATTTGAGAAGGCTGGTTAAGGGTGTGATTAAAGGGGTGGATTAGTTCGATAGTGGGAAAGTGGCTACTACAAAGGGTGACCTTTGGGGTTAAGGGTGAGTCAGTGGCTGAAGTCATTAATCTATGGCTAATCATTGTTGATTACATTATTGAGTTTTGTTAATAGCAGCCATTGAAAACCCGTTGCGACAAAGTCTTGCATGCGATGAATATACTCGTACGATAAAATTACGTATGAGTACATCATAGAACAGTCTCTTTCGATGTTGATTGTGGTATTATTAGTTAAGAAATGCAAATTCACAAGAGTCAACATGGAGGACGAGTTGATTTAGTTGGTAAAGTTATTTAAAAGCGCTGTTAAAAGAGAGCAAAATCGAGTGAAGCATGAACTTGGAGTGGCAGAAGAAAGGAAGGAGATGTGGGTTGTTGAAGAGGAGGTAGGAAGAGGGGTTGGTGAGATCAATGTTTGACTTCAAAAATAGGCTAAACGTTCACTTTACATTTCAAGACCTTTTTTCTTCAATGTTCCTCCTTTACAAAGTTAGGTTCGTTCCTGTATCCAAAAATTAGGCGGATCGGTGTAATGATTGCTCACCTCGTTAATCATAAGATTTAGGTTCGATTCTTGGCCCATGAAAAAATAGAATAAATTTATTTTTTAATTAGTTATTTACCTTTTTGAAGAGCACCCGTAGCAAAGAGAATGGTCACAACTCACGATTGTCTGATCTTGACCCAAAAAAAAGGCCCATAACCCAACATTATTGTGTTTACGACTTTACAATTGGAAGTCAATAAAATGAATCAAATAGGTTAGATCAATGATTATATAAAAACATAATTACGGAAAAATAATCAACACATTCTTGCACATTTGAATAATAATAAAAAAAAAAGCAAATAAGACCACGCAACAAGAAAAAATGAATAATTTCCGGTTAAATTTGTACAGTCAAGCTCGATTATGAAGAATGCTACAAAGGCCTACATCACTCATAAAATTGTAACGATTTTATGCTATTTACCTATGATTTTCATTTTGAATCGTAGAACCATTCAACCTTGTGAATAGGATCGCAATTCCAATGCCTATGCTAGCACCTGCAGAAGAGGGAAACACACCCTTTATTAATCAACATCATTTTCATCACTCACTCGAGGGATCAATGAAGGAAAAGATTGCATCGATTCTTTGCACGAAAATCCTACGATGACACTAATGCCAGTTTTTTCCTTCAACCCAAAACAAAAAGATCACATTGGCTACCACCTTCCACCATAAAACTGTCATAATAAGTGTGTATCGTGGCTACCACAATGGTGGTTGAGATACTAAGTGATCATAATGTACAGGGGAAAAAAAAAAAAATCTAAGATCTCATACTAGCGTATATGTTTACCTTGAATGAGAAACTAAGAGATCATGGTGGCTATTACAACTGAGGTTGAGCTGAGCCTTGAATGAGAGACGTAAGAGATGGATGAACTCTGGCCGTCTTAATGGAGCGAGCCTCACTTCTCCCTTCAGCATACTCTTCCCCTAGAGGCCACCTTGGTCGGAGATCATACTATAGAACCATACAGAAAAGTGTTTGAAACCTATGTAGCTAAGAATATCAAGTCACAAACAAAGTAGGAACCTTGGAACATTATCTGGATACATACCACAGTATCTTCTGCTTCATCAATGGGCGGTGGTGGATCAAACCTTCCCATTCGGAAGTGTTCAATGCCGGTCCAAGCAATCATGACCCCTTTTTTAACGAAAGAGAGAAATAAGAAAGATGAATGTCATAGTACAGAATAAATTAAGAAATCAAAGACCAAGACGCATCATCTAATCATACATATAGGCTTTGAACAAAGACGATCGTCGTAACATATATGAGAATGACATACCATTGTCGGTACATAGGCTAGGTGGAGGACAAACAAGCTGCAAACCTTTGCCTTCAACAACATGACCAAGTCTTGCTCTCACATATTGGTTTGATGCGACACCCCCAGAAACAACCTGCAAATAACTTTCAGATGAATTGAATAGATGAATTGAATAAAAGGCGAATTTATGAGAAGTGGGTTGTGGACAAAAAATAATACTTACAAGATGTTTGATCGATGGCTCAATCTTCAATGCCCATTCGATGGCACGTTCACATTTTTCTTCAAGATGCAACACTGCAACTCGCTACAAGGACATATTTCCCAGTTAAATAGTGCAGAACTACCTAAAGCCTGTGTCGGGTCATCATTATATGGCCAAGTAACGAGATACATAAATAAGAATACAAACGGCTGTCATATAAAAGAACCTGGAAAGAAGCAGCAATATCAGCTCTACACCTTCTGTCTCGGGTACTCGCAGAAGAAATTGGAATTCCTGCATTACTGCATACAGTATAAGACTCAACAGTGGCTGAAGAATAGACTCATACGGACAAATGCTTAATGGAGATACAATTAGACGCCTATGTTACTTAGACTCGACTAACACGATGTCGGAGTGTCAGAAATAGTCATCTAGTGAAAAAGTTGCATGTAATGGGAAATCAGCATATACAAAAGTTTAGACCAACAAAAGAGCTTGCGCATACATATCTCTAGATCGGATTGCCAACTTCACTTGAGTCTTCAAGCCAGCATAGGAGAAATTGCAATCCTTGTACTGTTGCATTGGAACCTGACATAATGTTGATGAGCGCACATAACTTATTAGCCGATATAGCACATAAAGCCTAAACCATGATGTCCAGATAACGTGGCAGCCAGAACATCACGGCCAAAGTGCCAAACGTACTTTGAGTTTTACAGACTCGGGATCACCCTCTTTAGCAAGCTCCTCTATAGCTGGACCACCACTTTTTCTCAAATCTAGGCCAAGCCACTTTGCTGTCTTGTCATATGCTTCACCTATTGCATCGTCTATGGTTGTACCGAGTTGTATGTAATGCCCAAGGTCACGAGCAAGAATTATAAGATTGTGCCCTCCTAAAAGCATGTAAGAACTATTTATTAGAGCCATGCTGGTACAAAATTTTCTAGTAGTTTGGGTGAAGATTTCTAAAAGATGGTCACTTATAGAGTTGTAAAGAGGAAAACACTGTCAAAACTAGTGAGATGTCAAGAACATACTCAACAGTTGATGAGTTCACTGATTTTTAGGGGAGTCAGGTTATATAAAGGACTGTTTACTGTTTATCATGACATTTTACGTCTTAAATTTATTTATTTCAATAATCAGGTTCAGGCATCAGCAAATAAATAATGTGACCAAAAATTGGCTTTAACACAAAAGTTCCACAGGACAAGTGAAGAAAATTAATACAATAATCACGAAATCACGAGTCATGACACAATTTGAACAGTGACACTTAAAACATATATGATCATGCTGCATAAGCTTGAATAAAGAAAATAATAATCACCACCTGAAACAAGCAGTGCCATGAAGGGAAACAGAAGATCTTTATCAATCAGCCTGCAAAAAAGGATAAACAATAAAAGAAATGTACAGGCATACACTAACAGGTAAACTGAAGTTCATCAAAACTGTCAAACCCATATTTACAGAGACAAGAACGAAAACTTATGTAGTGTACATTCAACGATGGGGCTCTATAACTATTCACCAAATAGCACAATTCAATCCAAAATTTGAACTTGATATCAAGGTATACAAGTCTTTTTGTGTTTTCCTATAGATTAAGATGATTACCATACCTTGCTACCAAAGTATGAGCTTCCATGTGATGTACACCAACTATAGGAAGTTGGAAGTTACCGGCAATTTCTCGAGCTTTCCGTACACCAACTACAACAAGATTATGAGTAACAATTCCTCAAAAGTTAAACTCCTTAGCTAAAATATAAGATAGTATTTCTTCTTCAAAGTTTGTTTGAAAGCTTATCAATCACAAGGCTAAAGAATTGCAACATAAAAGAATTATCTACTCTTCCATCCTTGCCCACCCTCATATATAAAAAGTTCTACAATGAATGATGTGATGTACTAGGAGACCAAAACCATACATAGGATATCTGCATAGAGTTCTATTTCAACATATCTTCAGTTATACCTTCGGCAAAATAGAAGTTATAGTACTGTCTAAGAGCAAATGACCTTAAACTACATTGCTTTTGACGTAGCCTCACTGAATGTGCATAAGAGTATGTACAGCATAGATACTTAATGATCCTTCAAAATAACGTAAACCGGAAACATCCCATCACAGGTACAAACAACAAACAATCATGAGATCTTTCTATGATTGAAAAATATTTTGCACTCGCAGACAGCACTCTTATCCAAAATCTAAAAGGCAAAAAAGATCGCTAGTGAATGGTAAACTCAAAAATTACCCTCCGACTCAAAAAAAGCTTCCACATTTCCATTTTGAGTAGATTCATAAAAACTTTCTTGTTTCTATTAGTAGATAATATTTTGTTAGTAGACAATGACTTTTTGGGGTCCACTTACTTTTTGTTTCTCTAATAGAAGTATTATTTAATTGTCTTCCTTGATCTTTGTGCAAAAAGTAAAGTGGAAGGTTTTTTTGAATAGGAGGGAGTACAAGAAATTCCCTCGTTTTTGGCTATTCAAAAATGACCTTAATTGAAAACAGGCAATAAAATTTAGTTACATCCGTATTTTCCCTCTGTACTCCATGTTATCAAATAGGCTGCAAAAACCTTAGACGCTAAACTATTGCTTAGCATTCTTACTAATTACCACTCCCTCCGTTCCGGTCACTTGTTTACCTTTAGTTTTGGCACAAAGACCAAGGAGGGAGGTGAGGACCAATCATTAATTAACAGGCGGACAATAATGGATGAGAGAGTCAAAATCACTCATCGAATGCATTACTAAAATAGAAAGGTAAACAAATGAATGATACACCCCAAAATAGAATAGGTAAACAAATGATTAAGACGGAGGGAATATCAACAATTCAAATCTTTCTTTCGACATAATAACCTGCACTAACAAGTAAACGATCACAACAAAAGAACCATCCCTATTATGCTATCGAAACGCGAGTGAAGGATCAAACTATTTGTTGCCCATATATGATGCCACAACAATGCAGCAAAAAAGCGGTAACAAAAACGGAGATTGCTATACCAAGATCATGTCCCTTATTTCTTTCTCCTTAATCAGACTACAAGTACTTGTATCGCTTTGTTTTAGTAAACTTCAACGTAAGCTTATCAATCACCAGTGATTACGATTTTAGCTGTAAAATGAGTGCACATCTCAAAATGATAATTAATTCATAAGCATTATGACTAAAACACGCGAAAAAAAGGCCGTACAAAGCGTATTGCTCGATTAAGAGCGCAAAAAAGACCTCAATTCTATATTCATTTCATCTTACATGACATAACCTCACTGTATTAGACGATTAAAAGTAATCTACCTCCCCTCCAAAGGTAATCAAATCAACACGACATTAATCCGAATTAGAGTGAAAGAACAACCTACGAAGCTCGATTAATTACATTCCATTCATGATTCATCACACTAGCTCAAATTCTGCTCAAATCGACCACAACAATCTAACAAACTCTCACACTACGAAATCCTAAAACTCGTTCGACACTACGCAATACAACAAATCACACACAATAACTTGTACATCATTTTGCTATCAAATACTCAAAATTCATCATTACACAAACCTAAAATGAGAATGAAGAGAAAGCACAAATTCTCACGTGACACGGTCTCACACTAAGTTCTCTAGTTACATTTCCTTTTCCAATAGATATTATTCGACTCATTCTACACCTCACAATCACGTGAGACGGTATCACACGAGACCTACCGAAAAGTAAAGAGAGAGAAAGAGAGTATACCAGCAGAAGAATCATACTGAAACACGAAAACAAATCGATCAACAACGGCGGCGAGGTCGCCGGAGGACGGCGTCGAGAGACACCACGACACGGCGGCGACATTTCCACTACCGAAGACGCCGCCGTCAACGGCGGCGTCGACGGCGGAGAGAGGGAAAACTTGACGGAAAATAGGACCGATGCGAGGAGAGAGAGGAGAAGGAAAGTGAGAGACGACGAGGAGAGAGGCGGCGCCGTAGGCCACCCATGAGTAGCCGGCGAACTCCGGCAACCAGTCCACGGCGGCGGACGCGGTGGAGAGAGAGTGGTTTGCGGCGGGTGGGACAGTGTCGGCGTGTATTAGGGTTAGAGGACGGTGGTTGTTGCGGTGGTCTTTGCGGTGGTGGTTGGGTGGATCCATACTGTGGGAGTTTGGAGGATCCGGTTTACGATTTTACATGATCACGTTTAGTAGTTTTGATGGGAAATTAGGAAGACTAGGCATTGGATAGGACCAACTCTCTTGTTTAGAGTTCGGAGTCGAGTTTGGGTCGAGTCGCTTATTTCGAGTTTTGAATTTGAGTAAGTTTGTGAGATCATAATATAATATAATTTAAAGTTTAGGAACGAAACTAATAAAGATAGTTAGTAAAAATATTAAAATGGTTATTAAATAAAGGCATCGATAAAATTAGTACAAACATCGTGAAATTGTTTACGAAAATTGAAGGTTATGATCATCTTATTGTAAGATTTTATTGTAAGATTATCATGTACAAGATTAGAGTTGAATTTTTTATTTGACAAGTTTGGTTTACAATGTAATTGGATTGTGTTTTAATTAGTTATTCGTTGGTTGACGTGTTATAAGTTGTAGTCGTTTTTCTTCTCCGACGAGTTTATAGATCGCAAATTAACATGCATTTATGTTTGTATTGAGTGATCGGGCGAAAATGTTAATGTTCTAGTTACACTATAATTGTATACTTATATATATATATATATAAGCTGATTTGTTGTTGCGTCATTAATTAGTCTCTTATCGAACCTTCTAAAGGAGGATTTATCAACTACTCCCTCCATTCAACTCCAATTGATACATATGTTTTATCACACTTGTCGAGACGATTGTTGGAACGACAATATCTATAGTTGTATATGATAAAAAATTATAAAAATTTGATATTATTATTGTACTCATAAAGACGAATCAAACAAAATCCCACATGACTATATTTT
>JAUEKU010171082.1:0-11177 GCA_032274805.1 Gypsophila paniculata
TTTTATAATTGTTTAAATATAAGTAGGGTAAGAATGAGTATAATAATAATACTAAAAAATATAAAGATTTAATATTAGAAAATATTTTTTTCGACTTAAAAATTGATAAAAAAATGAGGCGTTAGAAATTATTTCTGACCCGTATTTTGACTCTAACCCGACCCGTGACCCGTATTTGACCAGACCCACATTTGACCCGACCCGCATTCTGACCCGACCCGTATAACCCGAACCTGAATCCGACCCGCCCGACCCGTTTGACAGGTCTACTTGAAATGATATTACTTTTGCAAAAATCACCTTGCCAATCATAATATAAAGTCATGTCAATGGTCATATCAATTATTTTCCCATTGAAGTGAAAAATTGCACGTAGAAAGCAACAAGGCAACAATTATATAACATTGCTAGCTCTCATTTAAGACAAATAAGCCCCCACCCTTTTGGGTCCTCCACGTTGGTCAAATTTGATTACTAGGCTTGCTTGAGACTTTATGGTCATTTTCAAATATTAATTCCCATAAAAATATTTTTCTATTACTTTTCCTTTATGTAATAATTATAACTTGGCTGTATTTTCTAATGTTTACTAGTGTCTCTATAAATGTTTGTTTTAGGCAAATTATTATAGTGACAAAGTTTCACATTGGTAGAATTACGGTAATTATAAGTTTATAAATTACTTCTTCTATCACCAATAAGTTTTAATTGAACTTTACTTGACTTGTGGGCTTGTTTGTTTCACTTATTGATCTTATTCTATAAGTTCATTGCGGAGAGGCGAGAGCAGTCAACATCTACGGAGTATATATTATTCTGGCCAAAGCATAATCATGATTTTTAATTTTTTTTTTAGGTTAACTTAATATTCAAATTACACCAAATTTATTTTTTTGGAATACAATTTTGACTTTATTACCTAATTATTCAATATGATATTTGAATCATGTTTTCAACTTATATGCAGTTTTATGTTTTCTATGATATATAATACTACAAAATAAAAAAATGTAAATGTTTTAATTAACATCATATAATACTAGGTTTAAAACCCATGCAATGCACGGGTCTGATATCGGTTATAAATATTAATGGAAATTGAATTGATGATTACATTTTTCACGTATGTGTATTTCTTAGATATATTTTTTTTAATGTGTAATCTTTTTATATTAACAATGTTGGACGAATATAGGTTATGATGTTATAGGTTATTTTTTGATAAAAAAAAAACTCTTAATTTAATTATGGAGTATTACTTAACATATTTGTGATAAAACTATATATTTAAAATTTGACATAAAAAACCAAATGGTATGTGTTGTAGCCTTGTTGTAGAGTAATTATTTGTTCTTTGTTCTTACCAACTTCAGCCTAGCAACCTTATCCCGTTCTTAAGAAATGAATTTCATGAAGGAATCATAAATTGTGATGAGTCATAAGGTTTTGGCTGTACTTGATCACCAATATCGCAAGAAAAAAGAAGTTGAATTTATTGTACAAATTTTTGTATGAAGATCTTACAAAATACACAAATACTATTATACCACCAGTGGTATAATAGCATTATTGTACAACGGAATTACACTTTTCGAGCTTAGTTGTTAAGTTGTAGAGTTTTGTTGTAAAGTTGTCGAACTTTCTATTTAATGTTATTGATATTTTAACAAAAATAGTTGAGCTTTCCTGTATAAATATTGAGTTTTGCCATTGGTGATATTACCACCGGTGGTATGATCTACTAATTGTACAAAATATTAGAAAAATTTCATTGATTTATATTTTTAACTTATTTTTACTTGCACCTATCGTTCTTGAGGAACACCCAGATTAACGGAAGTCAATTTCATTGTGGCTAGTTATCCTCCACATCAACATCTGTTAACACAGTAAAACTAATCGGGATATGAAGTTTGGGTATGGTAAAAAATTAACACTAAAGGTAAAGGGTACAATCCATTTTTGTATGGTCTTTCTGACACATCAAATTTAGGTGATATATGTTGAGATGATAATGTGTCAAAAATACAGATAAATGGGACAAAAATATAATTCCAAATTGGACATAAGATCAACATCGATAAAAAAAGTGACTACAATCTTCCATTGCTTTGCCTATGTGATCTTTTTTGAAAACTTGTGTTAATTTGCATTTATAAAAGGAGAGGTAAGTTAAAAAGTAAAGCCAAATTTCATGGATACTTATAAACTCTTGAAAAGTTGCACTTTCCAACCTGAGAAACGCCAAAAAAAGCCAGTTCACTTGGGAAATTAAAAGGCTAGAAATGGGTCTCTTGTTAAATTTGAGAGGCCCTAACTATGTAGGAAGTGGGAGAGGATGTCTAAGACGAGTCCAATGGAATTCGACCATATTAAAATCAATAATAATAGGTGAAAAATTCATAGACATTATAAGGTGAACACCTCTTTATTTCACCACCAATGTGGGACTCACATGTGAAGTCCACTGAATAACACGATTCGCGCACTAGAGTAGAGACAACGAGTTTTATTGAGAATGCCTCAGGACAGAACTATGGGCTCTGATACCATGTTAAATCTGAGCGGACCTAACCATTTCTGAAGTGAAAGAGGGGGTCCGAGACAAAAGTCCAATATAATGGAACCTAACCATCCTAAACCAATTGATAATATAGATGGAAGACCCATAGACATTATTAGGTGAATACATCTTTATTTCACCACCGATATAGAATTTCATATGTGGAGTCTTATAAATTCTTACAACTGTCGTATTCATTCTTTGGATGACTATGGCACAAGGGAAGAAATACATATAACCTATATTTTGTTCTATATATAAGTGATTTTATTTATGTGAAAAGTTAAGATTGTTATTAACACAGTTCAAATTATTAAATTGGTAAATATTTAAAACTAAGGGTTTGTACTAGATTGGTAATATATATTATTGGTAAAAAAATTAAGAGGTGTGACAGATTGATCAATAAAGTGTAATCAATTTATTTAGTAGTCATATTATCAGTTTTGACACAAATTCTATCCTAATTTTGATCAATAAAGTCTTCGTGTTCATTAGTTTCAGATCAATGAGTGTCATAATCTAGATTTCTGGTAAGTGAAATTCTGAACGAGTTATTTGTGGATCTATCATCTATGCACTATGTATTATAAAATTATAGCGATCAGCGAGCGTTTTATTAGATGTATGGTTCTTTTTTGTTGAACGATATAGATAATAATTCATATTAGTGACGTCCATAGAAATATCTAGGAAAGTAGAATGCTCTACAGACACTCGAGAAACCTTATAGTGACCACTAGTATAAGTAGGACATTAGTCTCACTGGCTAGTCTCCCCATCATCTTGTAATGTCATACAAATTCCTTGACAGTTCTATCGGTCTCTCCCAGACTCCACCCACTTCTTTTCTTTTTTTTTTTTTTTTTTTTTTTTCCGAAATGAAATAGCTGATATATTAATCAAATGGGTAGTCGAGATCGGCCGCAAGGGCCAAGACACCTTGAGGAAAATTTTCCATACATACCCTCGCTATTCCATTAACTGGCTCACTTCTAGCAATCCAGTGAGCTACAGAGTTGCCGACTATAGGCCCGATACAAATTTAACATACTAATAAATGTTTAAAAATTACGGGTCTACAATACTTCCACGCTCAAAATTTCAACGTCCTTCACATCATCACCCCTACTAAAATACATCCTTAAAATTGGCGGGATTAGTTGAGACGTTGAGTTGGCATCATTGATCCGCTGGAAACGAAGCAAGTAGACTTAAAACTCGTACTTTTTACATGTGTGTCTTTTATGACCATGTAGGGATACTAGTCTAACTTTTCAAAATCCAAACAAAAATAAAAACACAACTAATACATAATCTTGCTTCTACTATTATGGTACTTCTAACTTATTGTATAGGCCCGGTCTTATTAGAAATGACACTTTTCATCTTATCTATCGATATTTATCATACGTATTTAATGTTTTAGCGCAAGGGTAGAGTTTTTAGTACTAGCTAGGAATATGTCGTAGATGTGAGTTTAATTTCCCAATTCGCTTATTGTTTTATATGAGGCTTACAAGTTTCTTTTTGTGTATAATTGACGGTAAATTGGATTAGATTGGATTATGTGGAGTATAATTAGATTGAATGATTATAAAATCCAAACTCGATGGATGACATCCTAGATAGTATTTTGTCATAAATAAAAGTAATATTGGCGGTACTAAGAGCTAGCTCATAGCTAACGTCTTTATATTGTAAATATCATTGTATCACAAAATATTTATTACATCTTGTGAGTATGCATTCTAAGGGTTATACTCATATATATATATATATATATATAATATATCTAACAAAAGTCCTTTCATAAATATACCTTTTGTGAGCCGTGTTAATTAAATTAGCCAGGAAATTATACAATCAGTTCTAGTACAAGTGTACAACTGATTTAATTTATTAGAGCAGTACTATAAAATTGAATATTATGATAAATTTTTTGAGCTATGTATACAAACTTTTACAAAATGCTCATAAATATTATTTAAATGCTCAAGAAATTAAAAATGATTTTGTACAACCGGTTGTATAATCTTTTTTTTTTTTCAAATCCGCCTTATCTGATATTGATATTCTTAGATAAAATTTGTTTATATATAACAATCCTATATGTATCACTAATCATCAAAATTGTTCAAAAATAGAAAAAACATAATTTTTTATGTCTCAAATAAATAGTTTTATCATACACATAACATCGTTTTACAAAAGACCGACCATTCTACCAAAATTAAATTAAGGCGAGTCAAATTTATGTTATATGGTGGTACTCCCTCCTATTCAACAGGTTTTTTACCTTTTGGTTTTTGGCACTATTCACAACTAAAGAGAATCATTCATATTCTCAACAATCTATAAGATAAATTATAGTCATGTGGGATCTTGTTTGATTCATCTTTGTGAGTACATTATTAATATCAAATTTTTATAATTTTTATCAACACAAAATAAAAAATATTGGCGGTGTGAAATGCGTCTCGACAAATGTGAAAAAGCAAAGGTAAAAAAAAGGATGGATGGGAGGGAGTATCACTCACCAACACATGTTCGTTCAAGATATCCCATGGGACATGCCCTGGCCTGCATTAAAAACCAAACACACGATTGTATGTTTAATTGTATGGCTTAAATAATATGCCCAACAAATTTTTTTTATAAAGAACACATGAAAAATATACACAAATTCTCATATAAGATAATCCTATTATAAATTTATAATAAAATCGTTCGCATGATGAGAGATACAAGTTACAACTCCCTTTTTAGAGGAACTTTATTTGATTTTTCTTTGATTTTCATGAGTCTGACAGGTAAGAACGATCTTATCACATATCAGCTGAAAAATAAATGATTAAATAAGAAAAAACAAGGGTCACAATAACCAAAAGAATAATAAATAGGGTGATATAAGTGCCAGGTGGAATAATTTAATGTGGTGGTATAATATATACACATAACCCACACACATATAAATACAACATACACAAAATTAATTTATATAAATAAAAGTCAAAACATAATTCCAATGTATACTTTGCCTTTATGTATGTGCATGTGTCTATATTGATGGCTATTTGCTGTTTATTCATTTTATTGGTGGGTATTATTATAAGAGAGACTCGTCTATTTTCCTCCAATTGATATTCATCTTTTTTACGATAAGTAAGTAAGTAGTCCATTTTATATTGTATCGATCGATATTTGTATTTCGGGTTTAATTTTTGAAATATATGGAGAATGAGGAGGAATGTAGTAGTAATGAGTCGGGGTGGACAAAGTATATTGATCCACAAAGTGGGGATGATGATATGAGTTACTCTTATAATAGTAGTGTTGATGACGGTGATGTTTATGTACATCACCGTCATCAACAACATAATTATAATTACAATAATATTAGTAATAATAATTATAATAATAATAATAATTATGGGTATAATGTGAAGAGCAAAGGGGTAAAAGATGATGATGAAGATGATGACTCGACTGCTTCGGATGCATCATCGGGTCCAGGCATCGGTCATCATCATCAACATCATCATCATCCCCGAAATGATGATGATGTTGATGATGAACGTTATCATCTTCATCATCATCAACACGGTAGCTCGGGGGTGTTATCATCGTCAGCAGGGAAAATTAAGTGTAGCAAAGAAGAGATGAAGAAGGAAAGAAATGAAAGAAAGATTATGTTGAAGGCAAATAATTCTTCAAATAGTTTGAAGCAAAAACAAGGTAAGAAAACTAAGTAGTTTAATTATTTTAGTAGTTTAGATGATTATTATTACTATTATTAATTAGGTATTATTATTATTATTAGTAGAAGGTTGTGCAAATTAAAGTCCAAGGGATAATCAAGATATGTAATTCATTTTTAATTAATTGATTAAGTAAATTAATTAATTATTTTGTATTTTGGGAGTTTTTTTTGTTTATGTTTGGTAGCATAAAAATTCATGTTTGTTAGTTTTTCTCATCTATCAACAATAGTTTGTTCAACAACATGGATTTTGTGTGAAATTTTGTTTGGTTTTCTAATAAGGTTTCTATGTTTTTATGGTGAGTTTGGTACCATTATTTTGTGTGTTGTATAGTTTGGTTGTAAATTGTTACCTTTTGTTTAATTTACATTTGTTTTTAACATAATTACGGTCATCTTATAAACGTTTACCGTACAGATATGGAATGCTATAGGTTAGAAATTCGATTATCTTCAATTATTTATGTATAATAAAACATTACATTCGTTCAAGTTTCAACTTTTTTAAATTTTTTTATGCAAAGAAAGGGAATATCTCCATCATCCTAAGAATTGACATGCCCCTCACCTCGTTTCATTAAGTATTTTCTTTTTGTTTGTTAGCTTTTTTATATATATATTTTGGCGTGTAAGAGAAGCGTTTTTTTTAACGTTGTGTTGTTTTCATTTTATTGAATTAATTAAAGACTTTCTATATTCTAAATTTCCATATATACTCGTATATCATTTGTGTTTGTTCATTATATTTGCCAAAAAAAATTGTGAGAATAGTTGATTATTTCAACAAATAATTAACCTTGTGCGCTTATTACATTACTTCCTATGAAATCTTAGTTGATTGTTATAATTCTATTCTTGCTATGTCATCGAAAACCAGTTTATTTACATTTTTTTTTACTATAATTAAGATTATATACATCCAACCTTTTACCTTACCATAAGCGTATTTTCCAAAACATATACCACAATTTTTAGATATTTAAATAAAAGTGGCAAGCTGATTGCAACTAAATTGGAAGGTTCGATGCATTGATACGAGGTTATACTTTAATACTATTTTTTAATTTGCATTGGACATATACACTGTATCTACTATGTAATAGAGCTTACAAACAAAATTAGTATTAAGAAAATATTTATCTATTACTCCATAAATTATATAGCGTGTATTCATTGCATACATGTTAGCAAAACACAAAATAAAATTGCTGCTGAAGAATTCCTTTATTATATACTACAAAAGTCTTTACATACTTCAATTATTTTACGAGATTATTCTTTCTTAGCACGTGATATATTTTTGAATCATTAATATGTGTCTAATCAGCATACGTTAAAAACCCGCTTTAGGTATGAAAAAGAGAACATGGGAATATAAGCAAAGATTGGTTGTTAAAAGGTGATAATGAAGGGGGGAAATGAAGTAGTGGGGTGATGATGCTGACATTGTGAATAACTTCTTCGTTTAGGCTGGCATTGTTCATCAATCTCAATTTGTCCCAACCAATTTATATTGGACTTACTCACTTACTTTGCTCATTTTTAGATAGGGTTCATGTGCTCTATTATTTCCATGCACGTGTATTTTTTTTCATCTTATATAGGAGTATATAACATGAAAAATACAAATTTACATATTGAGGTAACATCGATCAAATTAATATCAAATATTCTGTGTATACAATTGTCGACAAATTATCATCTCGTCAGCAGGTTTGAGAGTAGGAGTGTTTCGTAAACAAATAAACAACTTGTTTAATTACAACTTTTACGCTCTTTACACGAAAATACCGAGATACTAATTATAATGTAATAGTAAATTATGATTTACCCGTAACTCTTTAATTGTAAGTAGTTGCATGCTTGTTATGTATAATAGATTATTAGGTTGTAAAGTGAATGTTCCAATTATGAAGTATATGGAGTATAATATAAAACTCGTAAATTTCCGAATTTATAAAGGTATAAAATTATTGATTGAATTTCAACCATCAGCTTAGATCTTTTGTTAAGATCGTTCTAACATATTTTGATAAAACGACCCTAACTATGATTTCATATCATGTTCAAATTCTTGGAACTATAAGCCATTAATTTAGTTTCATCAATTAACGAACTTATTAGACTTTTGATTGAGATATTTTAACCGAAATTCTTTTCAAATGGAGTGGTTACAAGTATTAAATTATTTAGTCAATAAATTTTTAAGATCAACTCTTTGAGTAATTAGCTAGCTAGGATCTCATGCATCAATTGTAGATCAACAACCTAAAGTTATGCAAATAAATTTGTGCCAATTAAATGAATGTTGTTGGTAGATAGGATTGTCACATGAAAATGAACTTGCAAAGTGACCAAGACGTCAATTATAGAATTTTTTATGAAGATTTCATGCATGTTATATACCGATAATTTGCATGTTTTCTCCACCTAATATTACGAGTCATACTCATACATACACGAGCTTGAGAACTAACGTAAATAACAATCACAAAAAACCCATTATGTGGCATCTATCGTTTTCATTAATTTTTGGTCTATGTTACAAAATACAAATTATTCTTGTAGAACGACAAATTTTATGAACACTAACTTGTGTACGATGTGGCCAATGTGTGAGACCAATTTAAATATCACCGATTGTTCTGTCTTATCATAATCTTATCGTAATAAGATTCGTACGTTTAGAGAAAATTCATATAAGAGTCTTTTTTAAACTGAAATATGTCCCTTCCGTTTTAATGAATTATTATCTATATAATTTTTAAAAGATATTTCAAATATAAATAACATTGATTTGAATAGTGGAAAATAATAAATAATTTTTACGATTGGATACTTTAAAATGATGATATATATATATATACATTTAACTAAGTAATTATCAGTTGAAATATGTCAAATTTATATATAAAAAAATTAATTATTCATATAAAGGAAAAAATAGATAAATATGATTTTGACTTTCTCACTTTGAGAAAAGTTTGTGATCAAATATTTACTAGCTAGATGTTGACCATTTTTTTAGATAATACTAGATGTTGACATGTTCAATTGGTTATATACGTGTAATTAAATTTGTCTCAAAATGATACCTTAAAGTACAAAAAGATGTGTTTAACTAAAAACTTAATTTATGGTTTAGGTCCAAGTAATTATTTCGTTTGGAAGAGCAGAAACTACAAAATCTCTTATTTTTTACGAATTATTTCACGAATTCATGAAAAAACTAAATACTCCATCTAATTTATTGATTTATTGATTTATTTATTGATTTATTTTAATTTGATGGTTAAAAAATGGATGGAGAAAGTGAATACTAATAATTAGATAATTTTGCTTGATATTTGGATCAAATATTATTCTAAAGCAAAAACAAAATAATAACTTAGGCTCATTTTCAAAATAAAAAGATAATTAGATAATTAAGACAAATTATTATAAATAACTGTTTTTATTCGAGACATTGTGAAAGAAAGTACTCCGTACTTCATAGTCATTATGAGGACTACATGTACATATATACGAACATATATAGATGTGGAGGATATATTATAGGAGGAAACATCTAAATGTCCCAATTAACATGAAATCGATCATATTCATTTTTCCCCATTTGACGCTATCATTTGCTTTGAAATTAAAGGAGATAATTATCTCGTCACAATATAAACGAGATATTGTGACGAATGGAGCTGAGTACCCGGCCTATGATAAAGACTACCCTCATTGATGGTCGAGAAAATTCGAGTGCCAAATACACACACTTCAAGTTACCGAGACCCTAAACGGTCTCAAAGACCGCTCAACGTGACCATGGTGACCACCACAAGTTCTTGTCTAATAGTAACAATATATCAGGTGTTTACAAAGATTTGATTTTAAATTAGAATTGGCCTAATCAATAACCCGATATGACTCGCGTGTACTAGCTTCTAATTAATCATTATCACTAAATAATTTGACAAAAAAACAACTAAAACATATTTGAATCCAAAATAATTTGACCTAACCTGTTTTGACCTGAATTTTGACATACACAAAACTAACCAGACTAAAATTGACCTATTTACCAGGTCTAAACGTAAACAATCGAACATCCTGAACGGTCTCAATCGTCAAGGAGATCGTCCTACATGATCTTGTCGACCGCCACACGTCGTCCTCCGATTAGCCAACAATGTACAAGTTGGATGCAAAGATTTCATCCTAGAGATAGAGCTAGGTACTCAGTAATTAGTAAACACAATTCAAATTTACTAGCAACAGCTGGATCCAAGAAATATTAGTACAAAGGCTATACTATGCTAATTACTATACAAAAGAGTACACACCCAAGTGTTATTTTGATTTGACTTCACTTATTTATTTATTTGTTTATGCATTTTAGGTTTTACAGTTCAATAGCTGGTGTACAAGTTGATTTCTGCATTGAATGCATTCTTCAGACAGTAAAAACTTGTTATTACAGTTTATACTTTCAACTTTTAACACTGTTAACTAAGACATCATTTTCATTTACTACTACTAATATATTTTGTACCAGTATAAGAATAATCTTATGATCTCATTTCTGTGTTCAGGGTTTTTTTTCGTGACAGTGACGAGTAATTAACTTGCATTACAGACTGATCAGAGGTTAAGCACTTAAGATGGCGTAGTAGTGAAATATACTCCGTATTATGTAGGGTTGCCGATGAAATGCAAAAACCTTGTCAGTACTTGACAGAGCGTTTTTTGTCAGTTAAACGCGCAGCTGACAATCTGTAAGGCCGTCATAATGCTTCGGGGCCATGTATGAATGTTGAAATGACGCGACTTACATGTTCTTAAAAGTCAATCCAAACATAG
>JAUEKU010171093.1:0-11176 GCA_032274805.1 Gypsophila paniculata
TAAAGAAATTAGGAGTATAGTTTAATTACCCTTTACCTTTAACCTTAATTAATTAGTATGACCTTAATTATTATTATTATTATTATTATTATTATTATTATTATTATTATTATTATTTGCTGCTAAAATTTCGACAGCACCTCCCCATAAATTTGATAATCCAAATTTTAAAGATGAACAACCTGAAAATAAAAACGTAACTCTCAAAATAATACTTCATAGTTCATACCATGCAAGTGCCACAAACTCACATGTCATCCAATAACATTAAGATTAATGCTCACCTTAACACATCCATGCTCAAAGAAGTATGAAGCAAAGTAAAATTTGTATGGGAAAGAGCAACATTCATAAAAAAATTGTCAAGTAACGGATAGCGTGAGCATTTGCTAGCCTAGTGGACTTATATCTGTATGTGTGCAAGTCCACTGTTTTTTTAGATTATATACAACACCACCAATTTTTGAAACAATAAAATAATAAATATATTGATCAAAATAGATTTATATTAATGGATTAAGTCGGGGTGACGAAAAAACACCTCGAAACCGCGGAGTTACTAAAAACAAATACTCCCTCCATTTCATTCACAAGGTCTCATTGGGATTTGGACAAGTTTTAAAAAAGTGGAAAAAATTAGGGGTATAATGGTATTTTCAAATAATATGTAGGTTGTTTGTATGGAAAGTTGTGAAAAAGTAGAATTATTTTGGTAATTTTAAATGAAAAAAGTACGTAGATGAATTTGGAAATTGGGCCAAATGAGTGAAATTGCCGAAAAAAATGGGGTTAAATGAATCAAATAGAGGGAGTACAATACTAAAGAGAATAAATATTCCAAAATTTGTTAAAAGTGATGAAAATCAAACAATAAGATTAGCGCTAAAACAATTTAGTGTCAATGCCACTAGTTCACTCAACATGACCCTAAACTTTCATAAAGACTTCAACGAGTAAAGTGCAACACAAGGACCTAAACTATTGCATAAAGAAGCTTTAAGGACCTCAACTTGTGCTGTTAAGCGTTAAGGACCTCATTTGTTCTTTTCCGTTATCTCATCTGACGGGCACTAACATCAATGTCTTCATCCAATTATTACTTTATTAAAGAAGTCTAATTATTTACTCCGTATGTATTAGTATCTCTTTTTACGGAAACATGAATTAGTTATGTTAGATTAAAAATGCAAATAAGAAAATTTGAATTTGGTTAATTTGACTCAATTATAAACTTTAAAAAATAATACCTTTCTCACATTGGTTAATTTATCTTTCAAGATACAAATTGAATTACCTAAAAATATGATAGAAACTCGAATTGACTTTCTCCCTTCTATAATTCACTTGATTTTTGCTAGATTCAAATTGACTAGAATAAGATGAACTTAAATGTTACTACCTCCATTTTTTAATATATGACTTTCTCACATTTCGAAACACTCGGTCACATCTCTCTTCGAATATCTCTAAAAATATTTGAGTATATCATCAAATTTATACTCATACGAAAACTCTTTTCGCAAGGAATTTAATGATATAATTTTTATATTTTTTTATTAATATATTTTTATAATAATTAAAGTCAGACTCTCGCATAACGAAAACGTCATATATTTAAGTAATCAATGGATGGAGTAACAATTTAGCTCATTTTTTGACCCAAATTTGTTAGACTAGAAATAACCAAGGAATAACTAAAACAAATTCTCAAGAGAGACGATCTCACGATAAATTAAATCCAAATTTGTGTTAAATCGTATTGTATATTCGATACAATTTTTTCATAAAAATTGTATCGGTTTCGAAATTCGTAAACACGATTTTGACCTAGTTTAAGAGAAAAAAAATGAACGAATTGAAGCACAACTCACTAGCACTAAAATTTATATCGTAGGTACGGTTTTAATTTACTCAGTACTCACAATTCACAAAGTTACGAGGCCTAAAAATCGTTTTTGTATATACGAAAACTATATATCAGGAAAATTCGTATATACGAACCATATGGTTTGAATTGTATTCATATTATAAGTTTATTTTTTGGATTTGAAAATCGTATATACGAAAATTGTATTGTATTTGTGTTGTATATACAGTTTTGGTCACGTATAATTATTTTTAGGTAATTGAGATGAATTAAACCAAATTCAAATTTTCTTATTTGCATTTAACAATGAATCTTATTGATAAAATGGTGTATCGAAAAATTATTGTTTACTTTAACCTAACTAAATTGTTCCCATAAAAAAAGAAACTACATAAATAATTAGACTTTTTTAATCAAGTAATAATGATAGGACGATCACATTGAAGTTAGTGGCCCGTTAGTGGAGGTAACGGAAAAGTACAAATGAGGTCCTTAACGCTTAACAATTAAAGTTGAGGTCCTTACATCTTCTTTATTTAATAGTTTAGGTCCTTGGGGTGCACTTTACTCGAACCCATTGTATTTAACGAAGGGAGTAGTATTCATCTTCAAAATAATGTCGCACTTTCAATTGATTTCTTCCAATTTGCTAAGAAAATTACGAAGTGATAAAGTTTACCAAATGCTAACCCTATTTAAGGGCAAAGACTCAAAGAGTAAGTCCACAATAGTCGTACGTTTACAACAGCTTCTAACGGCTTCTTTGTGTGTATATATAAGCAACCACTTTAACGCTTAAGGTGATCACTTTAACGTTTAAAGTGACTATTTTAAAACCTCTAAAAGTGTCATCTTAAGCGCCAAAGTCGTTATCTTAAACCTTAATGTGATTACCTTTTTACTTACAAAGAGGCCATCGTACCACGACGGTCTCATATGAGCATTTGCAGATGAATCGAGAATTAGATTGCCTTGAAAACTCGTTCTAAATACGTTTACACTTTCACAAATCTATGAAAGCGCTTAATATAGAGTTAAAGAACAAGCTACCAATAAAGAAAAATTTCGGATATACAGTAAAACCAAGCCCCTACTAGCCTGAAGTCCTGAACTGCTTCAATCTCAATATAGACGGACAATATGCATCTTCTCAATATAGGGAAGACTTTATTCAATTAAATTTTGGAGATAACCGAAATCTCTGCAGCATCATTCAGTTGATTTTTCCGACAGTAGAGTGGCTATCAAGTAGCTCCTAGTTTGGAAACAGGGAAAATAAACAAAAAACAGATAAAAAAAATCACAAAAACAGCTTCATGGAGTCGGTTTTTAAGTATCATGCATTGATGATAATAAAATTGGTAGGGCGGAGGAAATTATTATTGGTGTAACAACAGTCAACATGATACCAAGATGATGAAAAGTGGAGGTGAGTGACGATGATAGAGGGCGGAAAGAGGAGGCGATATTTAAGTACTACTCTCATAGGGGTGAATGGCTAAATGCATATCCATCGGACATGTGGGTAAGTATCATCCCCCGTTTATAAGACATTCATTACCTTGCCTTTCTAATTTCCACCCTCATTCACCACCACTTACCATTACTTTCTTCCAATTTCTCTTACGTTTGACTTTGATTACCCAGCAACAATTACTCTTAGTCCAAACGAGCCGTAAAAGTAGTCTCTCAGATTCCAAGTTCAATCCTTAAATGGACAGTTTCTCCATTTCAAAACATTTGTGAAGCTCATGAAACTACTTCTTGTGCTTCTTTACCTCATTGATTATACCATCAACAAGCATATCAACATCGTTATTTTTTCCATAGAACTTCACAAACTCCATTTTAGGACTCATCAAGTACCTGCATAAATAAGTTGTAGATTAGTGACATTATAGCGTTTTCTAAGCCTGACCGATATCAGCAGATCTTCAATCATTCCGTCAGAGTTTGAACAAGGTGACATTGTAATATACCACGGCAATATATAGCCACAGTCCCACTGCTGACAATTATTAGGTTCAAACTTGCGATATAATGAGCTACTAAGAAGCCAATTTCAGAAGTCGTCGTCAGTAACCAAATTTAACAAATTACTTCGTTGATGGGCAAGATATCAAGGAAATGTAATGAAGAAACATAAAAACGCACTTGAGAGAACCACAGAGTATCACAACAGATTTTTCAGTCAGCAACCCTACTTACATGACAATAGAATGATCAACAAGGTAATCAGAGCCTTCCTCTGTTGTCTTCATATAGTACACTCTGTATGCACGAGCGACTTTCCTAATCTCTTCCGAGTCACCAGTCAAACCAATCAGCTTCGGATGGAACTCTGTTGTTTGTTCAAAAGTGTTATTGCAGTTTATATAGGGATACGATATAACTATAGAACCATAATATTAAAGATAACTTCTTAGAAAAGTTGGTGTCGACGACCAGTCAGATTTTAGTGGGTGAGTGGACTAGGAGTTTTTAATGGTGTCCACAACCATTAGTACGTCTCACACATGACTTGCTATGCAAATCAATCTCTTCAATGAATCAGCATGATAGCCATACAAGGAAAATCAGCCTCAAAATTATGTTCATTTCCAAAAAAAGTAAAAGATCTGAAGGCAGTCACATATTTCGCGAGGGTGGTACCTTTGACATACTCACTGACTTGCTCAACAGTATCTCTTTCAGGATCAACGGATATAAAAACTGGAACTATTTCTATCCCTGATTTTTCTTCTGCAAAAAATTACGACACATTAGTGTATTGCAAGTTGTACCAAGCACATAGCTTATCATAATATTTGCCAAGTTATGGGATATATGTGTAGCTGACAGCCTGACACTCAAGATTCAAATAAAGAAATATTTCAGTAGGAGAAGAGTAACAAAATAATATTGATCACAGTCTTGAATCAAGAACAAGACACCGAAACGTGACCGTATTATAAAGACTTTGATGATCACCGTGTTTTACCTCATTTTGAAGCTATACTAGGCGAACATATCGAGATTAGCCAATGACTGCAGACCCTAACTGATACTGAGATTGAATACTATGATAGTTCCCACAGTAAATTGCACCATGAGACCACAAGTTAAAGAAGCTCATCCCCACACAAAAATCTCAAAATAAAGACCAAAATATAAGAAAGGAAAAACACAAATGAAAACAAGAAAACAAAATTTGATCAATGGAGTAACACTGAATGCATAACTTCATTTTCAAAACGTCCTTCCCTCCGTAACATTCCAAAAGTCATCCCATATACAATATCGCTTTTATGTGATCATTGTCAATTTGGGGGTTCGGCGGCCGCTCCTTGAACTTTAATTCGGCACATGAAGTTAGTTAGCAGATAAGGTCCCCGAAAAGACGAAGATCATTACATTTTCTCAAGGATAGGGTAGGAATCGTTCTACCAACTTGAAGCTTCAATTCTGTTCCAAAACTGAACCATGAAGCAACGCTAATCTGCCCTCGTTTTCTTTTCTACTTCTTAGTTCTTACTAATGACTGTATGGAGCGTTTTGTATATTGCTTATGGTACTCCTGGTACTAAAGGTAAGATAAGGCTTACAAGAAGTAACAACAGTCTGTATACAAGTTGCATTACCCATTCATGACATCTTTGTTTAAAAGGCTCTAGGCCCACTGAGATCACAAAGTCTCTAGGCAATGAGGCGCAAAAAGAAACGTCTCAGACACAAGGCACTCTTTTCTTTTGCCAAATCTCCACATAATATGTTATACAGAAATCTTGTATATAAAAGGGTTATCATATGGGTGTAATGAGATAAAAAGATAGGCATAATAAAAAGGCTAAATTTCATATAACTACCTATTAAAACACATTCTTTTCAAACAACTACCTATTATAATTTTTTTTCAAAACAACAACCTAATATCACGTTTTTTGAGCAAAATGGTACCCGACGGTCTGATTCTTTCATTTAATTGATATATTGCACAAATTAACCGTTTTGCCCCTATTATATTTGCCTTCCCTGCCTCCCATTCATTCATAAGTCATTCTAAATAACTCAACTTTCTCTCCTTATCTTTCTTCTAAACTCTCTTTTACAAATTCACTGTCGACATTCATCGTTTAATCTCAACTCAACCTGACATTTGAAAGTCATTGTTCAGACCCTAACTTGTCGTTGCTTTCATCAACGTCATTTGCTACATTAATAGGATTCCTTTTTATTTTGATGAGTTTTATTAATTTTTAATCACGACTGAAACCTAATTTTTGAATTAATTAGGATTTTCATTGGGTCTTAATTTGTAATTAAGTAAAATTGATGTATTAAAACCCTATATTTAACCACAAAATTGTATTGTTTGATTTGTAGAATGAGCAGTTTTCTTTAATTGGCTATTATAATAGGTTTCACGTTGGTGATGAGTAAGACTAATTATGGAGGTGGGATGGTTTTAGTTTTTAGTGGTGCTATGGGTAAGATGAGGGTATCAGAAATATACATGCACATAATAATAACCATGGAAGCAAGCAAAAACCCAACAATGGAGGAAAGAGAAGATGATAAGAAATAGGTATTAATGGAAGGAAGAAGGTAAAATTTAAAGAATATTGGTGGGTTAATTTGAAAAAGGGTAAAAAAGGAATCTCAAGTTGTTTTTTTCATGAATTGGAGGGAAAAATCAAATTGTTGCCAAAATTTTTGAAATAAATGGTCGTTTCGGGTGAGTTGGTTGGTTTTTGCAAACTTTTCACCGGTGGAGGTAGTTATTTGAATAGAATTTGTGTTAATAGGTACTCTAGTTGTTTAGAAAAAAAATTATAATACGTAGTTATTTGAAAAAAGTGTGTTTTAATAGGTACTCCTAGTTTTTAGCAATTTTTTCTAATAAAAACATAAAGATGGACAAAAATGAAACTTGCATTAAATTGAACACAGCTTGATGCACCTCGTACAATAAGCACGCCTAAGGCGTCCCTATGTGTTTTCACTAGCACCTAGATGATCCTTAAGCTTAAGCACACTTTTCTAAATTAAGCATCAGATAAATAGTTGAATATCATATCAAGTGCTAGAAATATTTCTAACTAAACAAATAGCATAGGAACTCCTTAACCAACATAGTCGAAAGCAACTTACTTATCTTATCAACAGCAGCAGCAAGCTTTTGGAGTTCATCAGGGCAGATGTCAGGGCAGTGTGTGAAGCCAAAATACATTACCGTCCATTTACCCAAAAAGTCTTTCTCCGTAACATTTTTTCCATCGTGGTTAACAAGTTTGAATGGACCTCCGATAGCTGCTTGTCCGACAGATGGACCCTGTCGTACCGTGTTTGAGGCGGTGTTTATATCTGCAGGAAGATTAGAGAGTTGAGAACTTTTAATGGATCAAAAGCGAACACACATTGTATAAATGGGAACATCAGAAAATGGACACACACAGCTTAGAACCAATTATTTTTGCCTCTTTCGAGGGAAAAAAGTATGTGCCTAAGGGGGAGAAGAAGAGCAGGAATCTCCTGTGCAAATTGTAAGCTAAGGAGCTAAAAAATTTGCATTTTGTCTCGAGAAAGGCAAGAGACAACTAGAAAGTTAATAATCACAAACCACAATAAAAAAAAATACGTATATAGGTCTTGAATACAAAAAAGGAAAATAATGCTTAAACATAGGCTCATTAGCCAACACTTGACAGATCAATACATATTTACGTTGAGGATGGGAAGAAAAAGCAAAGTTTATCGCAAACTAAAGAAAAAGTTTTCATGACAACTTAATGGGCGATGTAAGTCACAAGTTACATCTAGCTATAGAATAAAAATTCTGTATCTAAACAGAAATATTCAGTACTTCAACAGGCACAAACAAGATCTGATCGAGAAAATTTAATATTAAAGCTCAGTCTAATTAGCAGCGCTAAAAATCTGTACGTTGGTAATTCAATGAGAAAGCATAGTGTAAGCCTAACAATGAAGCAACCAGTCCAATTTGCTTTTGAGTGAGTTTAAGAACAGAAAGCAGCCCTTCTGTGGGTTCATATTCCATAGACATAGCTATCGACACAGTAAATTAAGTGTGTAGATCATTGATTTCTCATCCTAAAAATGCGTCTTTTACTTAAGTTTATCGACTTATTCAATGCTTGTTACAGTTGGAACTTTGAGGATTGGTAGTCCAAGTCTGTTGCGTACCATACAAAACTTAAGAGTGATTTGATCTCACAGAGAAGCAGCTAACAGCATATCCACTAATATTAGAGAGGCTTTTCCCCGTTGATATAATTATTAAGTAGTTTTCTCCAGCTCTTAATCACTTTAAATCCACCCTCCAATTGACGACTAGAGCATTTCACAAGCTGTTTTTTAGTTAAATCACTAATGCATTGAGGTCCGAAAGTAATTTATTTAGTTGCGCACTAAATGACTCCAACTCGAATCAGTCAACCATAACTCATATAACAAAAAAACCACCTACTCACCATAGTAATCTACCTTCAATATGACGCTTCTTTTCCCTATCATAGTAGAATACGAGCCCAGCTCCCGTCACAAGCAATAAAAGGAAGCTCATCCACGAAACAGGCTGCAAATTACCAGCTGAGCAGTCAGTGATAGGTAACCTCATTTCGAAGTAAATAATAAAGACAACGCACAACAAGTTTATAAATGCTACTACACCAATGTACAAACGAGCTTTTAATATTTTCGAAAAAATATGATTGTCTAAGAACCAATACTAAAGTCTCATTTCTCCAGGACACTGAAATCAGGGACAACGTATTTTAAATTTTCATTATTCCAATTAGTTTCACCGAAGTTCAACATTTGGGAATCAATCAAGCAAAACCGGATAGGATATTTGACGTCAATCACGCACACACACAAAAAAAATGAAAACTAAAATAAAAACATTACCAGAGAATCGTGCTAAATGATTCACATAGAACCGAATACAGATGTACAGTGAATTTGCAAGTTTCTCGCCTTTGCTCTATTTATTAGCAAGATCCAACTCAAGGTTATGCTTTCCGATTCCAATGGAGCAAAACACTTATTACTCATTGGCTTTAGAATATGTGAAATATAGCAAAATAGCTCACTCAACTGTAGGCACTTCTTTCGTAATGAAGTAACAATCGATTCAGACAATCACGACACAAATTTCATTTCGAATAATTCAAAAACTATATCTATGGTAAGGCTATGTACATTTAACCTCTTTTTACCTCACCACAGGCGAAAGCCTGTGTAGCACAGAGTTCTGTTATTGTCAGCGTTATCGTCATCCAACAAAAAACAAGAAAAAATAAGCTTGAAGTCGATATCTGATCTCGCAAATTCTCACTTCAACTCGAGTTGACGTACAGTCTACGTCTCAATTTCAGTAGCTTCCAATAAATTTCGCCAAATACACACATACAACTTCATTTCAATGCCTCATTCCACATTCTAGTGATAAGAACGGAGTCAAACGAACTTAATTCACTGAAACGGAGGGAGACATAATTTTAACTATTAACGACGAAGATATCCTAAAATCCTAAAAACAATAAACACAAAAACAAAAACAATTATAATAGGTCTCGTAAGACCGTCTCACACTATAAGACCTATATTATAACACTAAAAAAATGAAAACAGCTATTTCATGTAAATTTATCGTTAGACCGTCTCATGTAACAATTTGTGAGACAAGAAATGCGACGGAGTAAATGAAATTACCGATCCACGAATAGATTTTCCGGCATTTCCGGCATCACCGGATTGTTTCGATCCTCCAGAATCACCGCCACCATCACCGGACGACGGCGGCGTCGACGGCGGCGACGGCGTACTTCCTCCGGCGGAAGACGGCGATACAGAGGCGGTCACGGCGGCGGCGGAAGTACACAGGTACCGAGAATACAATCCAAACGACTTAACTTCTTGAGCAAGCAAATTCGCCTGCGAAATCGACAACGAAAAATCGAAACGACGTAAGAAGAAAAATGAAACGAAGAAAAATCGACGAAATTTAGAGCACAACGGAAAGTTAGAGAGAGAGAGATTACGGAGGAGAGAGAAGTGAGGGAGCGGTGGAAGAGAGAGAAGGATGAGGTGGTGGAGGCGGAGGAGGGTGGTGGTGACGGCGGAGAAGTGAAGAAGGTGCGGTGGTGAAGGTGGTTCAGACGGCGGAGACTGCGGCGGAGTCGTGAGTATTTCGAGATCACGGCGGCGGCGGTGGTGGTCGTCATTTGTTTTTTATTTTTTGTTTAAACCCTTTTGATTTTGTCTTCTTACTTTTGTAGGGTATAAGTTTAACCACCAATTTCTGTACATGTATCAGTTGAAAGTTTCGTTCTTGAGACCGTCTACGAGCACCGAATCTTTAAAAAACGATCTTTCATGGAGTCAAAGACGAATTTTCTAGTAAACCACATCTACCTTGCTTGTGAATTGTGATCATAATTGATTATAATATGACATTGATCACATTATAGTCAATAATTATCACATCTAATCTAAATGTAATCACATTTATGTAAATTAGGAGGAATATTTACGGAATTACTCATAATAGTATTTCACTTGTAAGGTACTCCAATATAATTGTGCTCAAATTTTTGAAACTTTTATTTTGAAAAATCAAAGTCTCTTTAAATCGAAAGGATGTTAAATTGATTACTTAATCGGATGCAGCAAAATAAATCAAATGGGCAGGTCACTTCAGCCTCCTAAAAGTCGGTTGCAATGATGTCCTTAGCAGAGGTGGTGATTGTTCAAAACAGAAATGATGCCGAAACCAAGGGCATACACAGCGAGTACTCATTAAGTCCTCAACACATCTCTTTTTTTCAATACTCAGCAGTTTACAAATATAGGCCAAGCCAAAAGTCAGACAAAGTCAACAACCCCCAACTTAAATGAACAAGCAACAAAACAAAACTAGAAACCGAAACTATCCAATGCCAAATTGCCAACGGAAACAGAAACAGGAGACTACAAAGGAGCATAACCACATTTGCAAAAAGCTTCCATATGCACCGTTGATCACCGACTCAAAACTTCCACAAGATCATTACACATTACACAACTCAATGTCCCGCAATCTTAGAACCCACGACTGAGGCAAGGAACTGGCATGCTTCTCCTGTTTCGTTTTAGGAGTAAAAATACATGACTACATGCTAGAGTATATCTCCACATGGATTCTCCCTCGAAGTTTATAGTTCATAAACATTAACAAACACTTCTTCTACGAGACTCAAAGAACATGAAGATCATAGAAGATGGAGATAAACAGACCCAATAATCAAACCAAGGTTCACTTTTATTCAA
>JAUEKU010171104.1:0-11175 GCA_032274805.1 Gypsophila paniculata
CGTACACCCACCGCATTCAAAATTTTGAACTAGGCAAAATGAATATAAGAACAAACAATGATTTACAGTTGCAAAAAATGATGTATCTAGGAGAAGGAACACTTGAATGTCAGTTCTTAAACCCTACAAACTATACCAAAAACAAGGGGTTAAAAACACTTAGGGATATGAAAATCGACGAAAGCTCAGCGACTCTTTCTGCAAATGTCTGTGCGCTCCACAGCATGGTGTTCGGGTTGGTTTACGTGCATTGACGATTTAAGTGTCAGCGACATGATGCTGAATGATCAAGCCTGTAGTTGCACAATCATAAATCGGACTTAATACAAGGGTGTACTTAAGTGAACAGACATAAGTCCTTCAATTATGATATTAACTTCAGAAAACAGTGCATAGTGACCGCTTTCTAAAGGTTTTGTTGGGTTAACAAATCACAACAGCTGCATGAGGTATTTCCACAGCATTTACAGCATAATGACCATTCTGTGATTAAGACGAGTATGCTCTTGGACAATGTGATTGAAAACGAAAACAAGCAATAGAAAACAGACAGAATAGGACATTAAGACGGTTATGCTCTTGGAGAATGTAATTTGCAGTGCAATAATGAGTTGAAGATAAATGGAGTGAGTTGAGATAGAAAAATTGCGCAGCAAACGACACAATGACCCCGAATATGATAAAAATAAAAGAGAACACAAGATAGTACGGGGTAGAAATAAAAGTACCTTGAATCTGAAGTGCTTTGCTCAACGAGTTCCAAAGCTCCGACAAAAGAGTTGCTTCTTATATAAACCCGTTGATCATTGAACTCGTCTCCAGCTAAGGAGTTGTGCAATAATTGTCTTGGCTCTTCAGCCACTGAAAATGTATTTACAATCAATTCTGCCTCACCTTTAGTTTTCAAACTATCTTCATAATCGTCATAGTCTAAATCCCGCAAAATCTTAGGAAGTGAATCTTCATTATCTATACTGTTGCCCATGTCGATTTTCTCTTTTGAGCTCTTAGTTTCTCCAAATGAATGACGACCAGATTCAATGACGACCTCAACATGTTCAGACACAGTTTCTTGGAAATTATTCAATGAAGACGGGATTCTGGAAAAGAAGACTTCAGTGAAGTTCCAAAGCATTCCCCTATTGTATGGATTCTCCTTTTTATCATACCGGTACCGAAAATTCTCATACGTTGTCTGCATTCATAGAAAAATGCACATAAGGCTCGATGCAGAAAAGTAAATACGTAAGTGATTTCTTGACCACAATACTTATCCTCAAATACTGTTGGCAGCAATTAGTTCGGGAAAATAGAATCAAGACCCGCTGCCAAGCTATACGCATGGATTCAATTGAATTAAGTACCTAGGGAAGGCAAGTACCTGATTGGTGCTGATAAGGTAGAAATGAAAAGCGGTTAGCCCCCCGACGAACCAGACAGCTACAAAGCAGTACACGATTAGGATAACAGAGAGCACATCATGCGACATTGCCTTCCAAATACCCTTATGTTCATGAAGGAGGCTAATCCAAGAAAATATGTGTACATATAAACACAATATTGTGGCTGTTAATATGAACAAGTAGAAGAAACGATAGTTCCGCTGCAAACAAACACAGAAGAAACGTCCAGTTAGAGACTACGATGCGTAGCCGCGAAAAAGGAAATAGACTCGACAGCGAGCAATTAAATTCCCTGTTTAGTAAAGCCATTTGATATCTAAAAACTAAAAAGCTCACAAAATATAACCGGAAAACAAAGAAGAACAAGTTTAAGCAGTTTCAAGTCCTAGTCAGTGAGCTTACGAGTCCAATGCACTGACCGACCCAGGGGCAATGATGGTCAAATCTTTGTACACAGTTATTACAGATAGAGCAATGGGAAGCACGAGGAGGACGATAGAGCAAACACGTATCACAAAACTTCACTTTAACAGGGTAACCATTCACGGACACAGTTTTCACTCTGGGTATCTTTAAATGTGGGTGTCGTCCATGGACCCACTCCATTGAAGGGTATGTAAAACTATGTGCCTCATCTAGTACAGGTGGCTTTGAACTTCTCGGAACAATTCCAGGATCTCCCCCAGAAGTCAGATATAGAAAGAGCAGATCCTGCAATAAAATGGACGGGAATTTAGATGCTGCATTAGCATAGTATATCAGAAACTAAGGCTTCACTGGATAGAAATTTAGGAGGCAAGAGGAGCGGAGGGAAATGGAAGAAGACGGGGAACAAGGAACGGTGTCTTCCTTCCGAATCTTTCCTATTTTTTAAGTCTTTTGACTAAGCTTAGAGGACGGAAAATGAATCCCTCTATTTCCCTCCAACCCATCACTATTCAAACACCGGATATTTCATCCCTCCCTATCCCTCCGAACCCTTCCCATTCAAACAAAGTTGAAATTTAATCGGGAGTCTTTTTTCTATATCTTCTTTTTCAGAGAAATAACACTAAATGAAAGTTCACCAACAATCTACTTTGTATATTCACACATTGTGAAATAACAAGGGAGTTTGCAAGGATTATGTGCAAGAGGCTTTCTAATAAATGAAGCCAAGCACCCTAACCAACAAGCCCGAACGACAACCTATGTTCTTCAAAGCTAAACATTGAAAGTTTGAAACAGTTTACTAAGCTATGCCTCGTACAGCAGACTGGTGTAATGTCGAATAAAACTTACCAGCAGGGTGAGAGCCAATCCCACAGCCGCTACAGGATAAAAGATACTTTCGTTTCTTGCCTTCAGATATATCTTTATACAAAAAGTCAGTGCAGGTCCGGCAATCAAGAAAGTTGATAGACAGAGAGATCCCACGTCGGGTCCAAATATGACTCTCCCTTGACAGAAAAATTTCTAGCAGAACACAGAAAAAGAGTTTATCAGTGACTATTGGTTTCAAAACAACCAAAAACAATTAGTAATGTTAGAGACCGTTTTACTGTGAGACCAAAATCTAATTACTATTTTGAGACCAAACATGTAGTTAAGTTTTACGCTTCTACACTTATAGTTATATGGATGGTCGGTAGTTACACATAAAAGACCGTCTCACATGAGAATTTGTGCAAAACATAAAATTCCTAGATTGATATTCATTCAACTAGTATATCAGCCTGACACTGAATGAAACCGCCTACAATATCCCTTAACAAAAAACGAGAAAAAGCTCCAAACTTCTGAAATGATGTAAACACCATCGTATGTCTAAGAGCAACTCAATATTAACAAGTTCCAAAATGATTAAACCACTAATGAGGCTCATAAGTTTCATCACGGGATCTGGTCATGGGTCAATTTATCACAAAATGTGTACCTCTTCCCGACTTAGTACTACGCCTTCAAGGGCCATTTTCTCGCACCTTGTCTATAACTTATCAATTGATACTAAGTTCTGCGCACATCTCTTTGGCTTACCACAATCGACCACCAAACTCAACACCATGATCACATCAATAATGGGGAATCATTTCTTAGTGATTTTAACCACAAAATGTAACCAAAATATGCATGACCTTATCTAGCAGAAAAACTACTAAACTTTGATCATCCTCTAAGATCTAACCATACATCAACAACAATGACAAAAAAGTAGTAGTCCCAAAATCATTCGAGGTCAGCAAGCATGAACATTCATCTAGAACTGTCCACACTCAAAATGAAACAAAAGTCCACATTTTCTCATCCATTCACAACCAAAAAAATCCGAGCATATCTACAATTGCAACAAATTAATCCAACACAATCAAGCAATTACACCATCAACTACATTCAAATGATCATATCAAACACAATCACTACACTAATCCAAGCATAAAACAAAGAGTTCGTCTTCTAAAACACCGTCCCACAATCTCAAATCATAACGCCAATAACAAATGAACACATATTAATCACGTACTTAAAACACAAAAGAAAACATCTAACACAAAACATTATGTAAGACCGTCTTTTTCGAGACTTTATACAAAACAAAAGAGTACCCATTTTATCTAATGATCAAACACAAGCACTACAACAAACACAAGTTAATACAAAATTCAAATTAATTACATTCAAATGATCTTATCATTTTATCTAACAATCACTACACTCATTATTGAAGCATAAAACAAAGAGTAAGTCAACCGTCTTACAATCTCAAATTATAAGACCAGTTACATACTAACAAATGAACAGATACTTAAACCATAAAACAAAATGGTCCCACACAATACATTGCATAAGACCGTCTTATAATAAAACACATGCCCTACAACACACAAAAATTCAAAGAAAATTACATTATTGCCCTTCCAAACTTGATAAAGCTTGTGACTTTGGTTGATTGCCATCAAATTTACACCAATTTCAAATCAACCCAGAATTATCCAAATCCCTAATTTCCCAAATTTTTTATCTTTCAACATTTTTGATCAATTTTCCAACATTTTCTCATCATCCCACACAAAAATTTAAATCACAAAATCAAAACTTCAATCGAACCCAATTAATTTCTTCAAAAATACAATGTGATGAGCCCGAAAATTCCAAATATTTCCAATTAAAAAAAAATGGGAATTTTTTTTCAGCTCTCACAGAGTTTTGCTCAGCAAAAAAATTCAACTTTTTATTTGCTTAATTAATTAATTAATCGATTAATGTGAAATTAAGTGTGATTTAATTGATAACTTTTTTATGAATATTTTGGGGAATATTTTTGTTTGTATTTTTTTTTTTTTTTGATGAATGTTTGTATTTGAGTATCTGGACGTAGCCGTAGTCTGCGCTGTAAAAAGGGAAGAATGTTTCAATTTTTCTCGCGGACTTTTTGGCCAACTAGTTGTCTAACCATTTTTTTAGAGTCGGTCCTGAAGATATAACGCGTTTCAATTGGTGTGTATTTGAATAAAATATGTTAATTTTATACCATTATTGTACAATATTTGATATTAATTTAAAATAAAAAATTTAAATGATAATATTTGATTTCACGGTAAGTTCATTTGATGCGTTAGAAGGTTAGATACGAGTTTTTGAATTTCTTTTTAAAATAATTATATATAATTATTATCCATGCTAAGGGCTTAGATAGAGGTGGTGGTCGAGAGTGTTGTTTTTAGTTTTAGGTTCGATCATGTTGTTTTGATTACAAGGCATGTTGACTAAAAGCCTATGGCAAATTATATTTTAACAAATTAGAGTAGCTCGACTAAGATATTGAAGTCGATTTATGTCTTCAAGATAATAAAGAACTTACAATAGTGTATGGATCATATCGCTATAGAATAAGATGTGGTCATTTTAATTATTACTATTATTATTAAGTAAAATACAATTACTTTTAGATATTTATATAATAATAAAATATTATAATAATTATATTTTAATCACAATCGATATGTCGTTGGTATAATGGTATACACCAATCTTATCTCATAATTTGTGAACAATGCTAGTTTGTCCAACGAACCGAACGTGCAGCCGTCTTGGCGTCTTGCGTAGTCCAATTCAAGTTGATGTCCACAAGTAGGTTGTTCTTATTAACTTCTCATGCAAGTACACAATTTCTTACGTTATTCGAGAAGTTGTCAACCCAATTATTTGAGCGGTAGATCTTTTATAAGATCGTTGTTATTATTTTTTAAGAAAATATATCTATATAAGAGTGGCGCTATCTACCTTCTCCCTTCCAACTTTCTCCTTTTTCCTCTCACATTGAAATTTTTTAATATATATTTATTTAGCACAAATATCAATACAAATAGAAAATTAATTATTATTTTAATTGTGTATTAGAGAAGAAGGTTGGAGAGGAGGTTGGAAAGGAGAAGGTAGATAATTATTCTCTATTTTTATGTACCAAATACTTTTCCTAGGTCGAAAATAATGCGAGTAGCAAAATTGTGTTTGGATCCCCTCTTTTCATTTATGTGTGGTTATATATCAGACAAATATATTTTCTAACCTAATACTACCTCTGTCCCGGTCAATTGTTAACGTTTAGTATTTGAGGGTTTATTCATGATACAATTAACCCTTATTTTTTTTGTGAATTATTTAATTTTAATATAATATACATATAAATGAGCATGTTATAATGACTTCCGTGTATTACAACACTTTGTATTTGTTTTTATAGTTCATCATATTTTGCATTTATTTTTGTATCAAAATTAAAACGTTAACAATTGACAAGGACAAATGGAGTAGTAAACTTCAACGATTTTACCGAATATCAACTTGAGGGAATCTAAACATAGCTAAATCGTGGTTGAAACTCGAACGTATAAAAGTTTTAGAAGAGAGTGATATATGGAGTAGTGTTTTTTTACTCAGTATCGAATAAGTATCGCGCACGATAATTTTTAATCGTAATGTTTAGTCTAATAAATTATTTTTTGAACCTAATAAATATATGAAGTACTCTCTCCATCCCGGTCAATACGTTACAATTACTTTTTACACAAATATTAAGGAAATGCAAGTGGATGTCTAATACAATAATAACATATGATTATCCAATCCACTTGCAAATCACTTTTTACATACAAAAATTTACTAAATATGAAAATAGTATTGTATTCACTGATACACCCAAAATGGAAATAGTAACGTATTGATCGGGGTGGAAGGAGTAACGTTTTTGGATTAATCAATTTTGGAAATGGAGTTTTCACTTTGAGCAAAAAGGTTCACCAAAAGTTTTACGTTTTCACGAGTATATATATTACACGTGGTGAAATTCGAATCATCTCTTGCTCTTTGTGGCTCTAATACATGTTAAAGAATCATCTCAACCAAAACCTTAAAGTGACTATACTTCAATCATTAATTATCGACGCCGTATTAAATTGTTTATTTGACTATAAAACGATGGGCGAAAAGTATTTACACCGTAATTTAGACGATGTGTATCAGTGGACGGGCTACGATACTTTGGAGTACTTAAATGGAAATTTCGAATACAATTTGACAATTTGTTAATGCATGTTTGTCGTGTAGTAGTGGGTTCCTTCGCGTACATAGTACGCTACTCAGTTGACTTGTGCAGTCCATCACCATTCACCAAATCACCACCTCCATTGTCTCTTTTTTCACACAATAAAAGTGTGTTTCAAATAATAGCAAACGCCTTTTTTTACTTTATATATTATGAACATTAAATGAGGTATTAAACAAATTATAATGATCATATCACACATAAGATTTTATATTAGAATATGCCTTCATAAATCATAATGATATGTTTTGGATAGTACTAGAACTTCTATATCATCTCTTCGAAAATATGACGTGGTCGTCTCAAATTAAAATAAATGGAAAATTTGTGATTATTCCCTTATAATTTCACTTTTTCTAAAAATAATCACTTATATAATATTTTTTTTCCAAATTACTCACTTATATCACACTTTTAATCTAATTAGCTTCAAATTTGATTTTCGATAAAAAAAGAGTGAATTTTTCCGACGATTTGAATGCTCTTCCCTCGTGCTGCATCACTTTTTCCCTACTGCACCACCTTACCAACCCTTACCAACCTAAATTTTGTTAATTACTCCACAGTATTTACCAACCTAGCTCACCGATTAACAAATAAAATACATGAAAAACAACGCAAAATGTCATCAAAAGCTAAGTGAAAAAAGAAATCTACTTAAATCCCAATCACGCTTGATCACGACTTAAAGACAACCGGTTAATTATCATAACCTCCTCAATCCTCGTTGCCATAAGTAGAGGTGGCATTTTGGGTTGGGCCTCCAGGGAGGCCCGCCTGTCAGTGTCGGGTCCGCCCGCCCCAACCCGACAGGATTGCTGGCAGGCCGCGGCGTTTGTAGGGGAGAAAATTCGGGCTTAGGCCCGGCTTGGCCAAAGGCTCGATCCGCACGCCCGATCAACTCGACATATTTTGTGAAGAGAAAATTTTCAGACCAAACTTCTTGACTAGGCCCGTGGCCTAGGTTCGGCCCAATGCCCGACCCGACCCGAACGTCGGCCACCTCTAGCCATAAGCACCGCTTACATCTTAGCGACCCTAATCTCCAATATAGACCTCATTCGACTGCACCATCACACTAGTATCGACACTCGTGACTAATATCTCTCAATCATACCATATTAAGTCCTAGCGCCCCTCCTTGACGCAAGCAAACATTCACATTGAATTTAACATATCTTTAAGTAGACGCTCTCATCGAACCACCCTGCTCTCTATGTTATTTGACATTTTAATTTTGTGGTTGTAATACGCTTGAAACTTACTTTTAGAATACTATGAAAAATTTCAAAACTAAAAATACAACCTAATAAGACCATGTTTATTCATAGTTTAACATCAACTAGTTTCAAGTAGTTTAAGCAATAAAATACTATTTTCTTTTCCTTCAACTATTTTCTTCAACTAGATCCCTAGTTTAACTAAACTACCCGCTCTCTCTTACTTTTTTTCATATCCCACCAAATATATTTTTTTCTTTTCCTTTTTTATTTTTTTTTCAAAGTTATTTTTTAAACAAAATAATTTACACCAAAGTATATCAAAATTGGACTCAAATTGTAGAGAATAATTAAATATGAATTTTAGTATAAATTTTAATTTTCTATATTTTGTAAATTTGAAAATAAATATACAACATACAAAATTGTAACAAATACAAATTTGATGAGGCAATGAAAAATTGACATGTGTACTAGTTGAAGAAGTAGTTTATGATGTTTGAGATTGGAATTAGTTGGAGCATTTGCTCCAACTAGTTTAGGATTTTCTTTTTAGTTTTCCTTTATTTTCATTCAATTTTTTTTTCTAAACTACTTCCCCAACTACATGCTCAACTACCAATAAACATGATAATGTATCAATTAATAGTTAATCTATTCTAAATTAGGTAAGGTTTTGGTTGAGAAATCACATGGTCAATTTATCAAATAATACAAACCAATTAGTGTATTCCACACTCTCTCCCATTTTCTTAAATTTTGTGCCAAAAATAGTCAAATTGATTCAATTATTTGTTTACCTTTTTACTTTGAGATTGAGTGTCAATTATCGTTTTTTTTCATTAAAATCAGGGATGTACTCTTTGCAATTTAGATTTTACTTAGCGAAGTTTGGATTTTCATATGTTTCTTTACTTTTAACAAATTTACCCTCCCTGCCAATTAATCCTCTAAACATACCCAAAAAACGTAATCATCCAAAAATCATTCTATTTCAACAAAGATTATTTTGCTTATGGTTTCTAATTCGATAAAAAAAAAATCAGGTTTAATCCTTACTTATTATAGTTATTCAATTACTATGCGTTTTTTTTACATATTTTTCGTTTTATTTACATAGTTAAATGTGCCACCGGGAGCCTAGGAACGGATGCTGTGAGTTGAGGCGACGGGGCATGGCGTGGTGGGGTCTGGGTTAGGGTTTGTAGTGGATTTTGAGTCGTTTAGATTTGCGTGGGCATGGGATGGGTTTCATGTTAGGCGGGTTGCAGAGATTGAAGGTTAAATGAGTGAGGCGATTAAAAATCTCTCAAAAAATTGATATTTTAGAACTTACCGAGCCATAAGTTAATTTTGTTGTTATTGAGCATCAAAAGACTCTACGATATTATCGTACGGATGACATATGTCCTTCATGAGCTACATTTGATCATAAATCCATCACTATTGTTGCACAACTTCAAAAACATTGCACGGATTGTTTGCACAACATCAAAAGCATGTAATAGAATATGTTTAGCGTGTTCTTAATGTTTTACGAATAATATTTGGGTTTATAAAATGCCCTTGTCTTGACAATGATCGGGAAAATTCGACAAACTTGTATTATTATACATAATATGATATTTGAGAATGAACGAGGCACTAATTGAAATTATTTTAATTTGACGCAACTAAACTTATAATTGAAGGAAGTGGATATCACCAAGCCGGCGATGAGCCTTTTCGATCCTCCAATGAAGTCTCAAACCTAGTAATCAATATATGTGTGAGATCGTTCAGAATTTCGATTAAAACAAACAAGTATACCTTCGGTGTATGCTTACATGCATAAAGCATAAAAAAAAAAATAATTGTGAAAATGATAAGATTTTTTGTTAAAAGATACCTCACATTTATCCAAGCTGTACGTAAGAAAGGTACCTAACTTTTTTTCCTCAAGCGTGCCTAGCATTCATTACCTTTTTGTTGAAAGGTACCAAAATGAGATTTCCGTAAAAAAAAAAAAAGTCAATAAACCATCATTGACTATAGGAGTTGAACTTTAATACTCCTAAGTCTTTTTCCTTAATTTTTCTCTCTAACCTTCATCCGTTCACCCACTTTTTATTTTCAGTCTACACTTCTCTCATTCATCCACTGACCCATATCTCCATTTATACTCCCTTTCATTTTCCATCATTGTCTTTTCCTTTACTTTTAATTTGCGTGAGAAGTACATCATCATCATCCTCATTGTAAGTCCTTACCTTTTTTAAAGGATTTACAATGATGATGATGATGATGATGATGTAAAATTCTATTAAGGTTAACAACGTTATAATGGTAAACAAGAAGATGAGAACCCTGGATACTAAAATCATAACTTAAGGGTACCACGAGAAATATTTCAAAAAAGGGTACATCAGAAAAACTGTTAAAACTCGAGGGAAACGCGGGAAATTTCCCTAGTTTTAATTATGATTTGCAGATTAAGAAAATTACAAAATTTGTCCAAATATGACCTTATTCAAGACCAAACCAAGAATAAACATAATTGGAAATTAAAAGTACGAGTCACGAGAATGTGACCAAATCTAACCAAAAATTCTAAGGTGCTCCGGGAGGACTATGTCACCGTCCTCCCTAGGCAATGAGAATACTTAAATTTTATTAGTAGGGTTTTGTTTCCCATAGATAATCTAATAAAAGATACAAATGAAAGTTTCTCATTGAATATGGAGGACAATCACATGGTCCTCACGGTGCACCACCTAAGAATTTCTCAAACATAACTTAGCTTGGTTAAGGAACTATTTCGTGGGTATTGACTTGAAAGTTGCTGATGAAAAAGTATGCACATAATTCACTCAAATAATCATATTGTAGAAACCCGTATCCGTACCCCCCGAACTAAGCCATGTGATGAAACAGATTAAAATGCGATTTAAACGAAAATGATCGTTTATTAAAGTTTGTCGAGCTCAAATTA